>WEIU01015683.1:167535-184051 GCA_013389925.1 Aegithalos caudatus
TTTTTATATTTTTTTTTATATATAGACACCTATATTTGCATGCAAATATACTTTTAGATGACTGTCAAGTGCACCATGCTTGGACTACATAGATTCAGACTGCAAAGAAGAAATATCATACAGTCCTGGTTTTCTGGCCAAGCCGTTGCAGACTGATGTCTAATCTGTTTCAGTGTCTTGCAATGTCCATATCATATGACCTCTAAACTACCAGAGAGTGTTTTGAATCATATTTTCCCTGCTATGTATGAGCACAATTGTAAATAGAAACAAAGGCAGCAATCCTGGCACTGATAGGTGATCACATATCCAGTATGGCCTAAAGTTTGTTCTTTCTTTGGGGATACAAGGGGATCAACTAGGAGATGCCATCCATCTCATTTAAGAACTCTGAGGATTCTCTGACTTCTCCTCCACTTGAAAAGGCAAACATTTCTCCTCCCTGACTGTAATCACCCAATTTAGCTAAAATAAATTTTCCTTCACAAGAGGGTAAGTGGGAGAGTTGGTGGTTTGCATGGACTGAGTCACCGCTCTTGTGGAGAAATCCCACATGAAATATTCAGGGAAAAAGGAAACACGAAAGAGAACAGTCAGAAAAGCATGCTCCTTATGGACGTCTATAGATGGAAGAAAGCAACACTTTTTTCTACACACCAGTATTCAGTGAGGCTATATCTATCTTTGAAAACTGTTTTATTTCTGAATAAAACAGTAACAGTTTTGTTCTCAGTTTCAACAAAACCATCTATCCTTCCATTTTCTTGCCCTTTCACTACAGCACATGAAGGTAAGGCAGTAAAGCTTGTATTGAGGACCAGGAAATTACATCTGTTTCAAGCTAAACATTAAAATGATTCCAAGGCAGACTAATAGACGAGGGATAATTCTGCCATCATTCTCCAACTCTTAATCTGAAGGGCATTCTGTCAAAACATCCTTAAAATATTTTAACTCATTTACAGAAAGGTAGACAGTCTTTCATTATATCCATCAAAACTTTAATGTTCCTTCAGAATGCATCCAACTTCCTGAGGAGCATCTCTGCATGGGCTCCTTAAATATGTTCAGATTTCAGACAAGAGGCAAAGCCAAGAGAACCAATGCAGTGTGCACTTGTTATTAAAATTATCAGAGAGATGCCTCTGTCCAAATTAAGGTTCAAATGAGACCATATGCTGAAGTCAATACTGTGGATTTTTATTTAACCGCAAATGTGACACAGAGCGGGAGAGACAGAAAAAATAGGAAAAGAGAGTGGGAGGAGAGAATGAGAGTGACAGAGAGACAGATTAAATAGAAAAAATATCACCACCCCATGGATCCTGACATCCCATTGGTCCTCTTTTTCTGGTCTTCTTGGTGGTGGGGGTCCTGATCTTGATCCATCAGGTCTGGCAGAAGCCCATGAAACACAGAATCCGTTGGATTTATATTTGCTCCAGTTCAGGTGGGAATGCCCAGGTACTTCTGGGACAGGATATTTTATACTGGATGATGTAATACTTTGTATCATGGAACACTTTGGGAGTCTTTGACCATTATGACAGCCTCTAAGATGCCTCTTACATCAGCAAAGTGGAGTCAGTTCCTGGCCTATCAGCAGAGATGAATACCGTCAGGCTACATGGGAATGTTCCAATACTTTTCTAGAAGTGAGTTTTCAGGGCTGGGCCACTTGTATAAAGACCTTGGCATGATAAAAAGCCCTATCCAACCTCATAGGATTTGCCTCTTATCAGCCTGTTCTCTTATCTTGCTCAAGATCCAGCTGTAGCCTCTGGTGATGGGCAGTTTAGTGGTCAATTGTTTCGGCAATTAACCAGTGAAAGTCCAGTCTCCCACCCAGTGAAGGTACAGACTGGGGAATAGGAAAGTGCTACAGAGCCAAGGGTATAAGGAATATGTAACTATTTACAGATAGCAGATCAGCCCAATTAGACAAGCCAAAGTGACCTCTCCAGCCTGGATTTTGATCACTTTGCTGGGACATAAATGACTGTTCTAACTTCTGCGCTGCCTGGTTGGGAACAAGGGTCAAGCCTCCATAAGTGAAGGTGGGATCCATTTCCCAGCCAGACTACATGTGCCAACATGGGTCATCCCTCAAACTGTCATCAACTGACTATTTAGGACTTACTAGGTAAAATCAAAGCCTTAAAATGCTACCTGAAAGCCAGGAGGCAACAATCCCAGTCAGGAAACAGTAGGACTAAAACAGAAATAGGAATATCAGGTTTTGTTACAGTGGCAAGGGCAGGAGGGCTGCCTTCAGGACTCAGGGGCAGCTCAGAGTTGGAGCAGCTGAGGCAGCCCCCATTCCATTGGGAATGCTTGGCCTTATTTCAACTGAGGCTCTAATGGCTGAGCTACAGCCCCCGCAGCACCACAGCCCTGCCCTGACCAGCCACAGGGCCCACCTGTGAGCCCATGGCCTGGCTTCAGCCCATCCCAAATATGCCTCAGTTGTCCCAAATATAGTTCTACCTGGTGTTTAAACAGCCAATTCACACATAAGTAGAGATGTTTGTTTATTTGGTCTGCACACATTCTCAAAATATTAGCTACCTGCTTTTACACACTTCAAACAGGGAAAAGTCAACATTTCTCATATGGGAAGCAATTTATGATGGAGCAACAGGTGATACATTTCTTCAGTCCGTTTTACAGTTCATGGTCTGTGGAGAAGGGGCTTATGAGAGTAAGAGGTGATTGTAGCCGGGTGGGTATTTCACTAAGACTAAGACTAAAAGTGTCAAAGACTAAAAGTTCAGCACAAAGTACAAGTAGAATTTTTCTTTGGCTTTTGCAGCAGCTTGTTACAAGTTATCTTCTTGCTGGATTAAATTCATAGCATCATCTTGCTCTTACTCCTCAGGCCATGGCTCCCGGTTTTTACTAGATATCCCGAGCTGTGTGTCTGCAGCTGTGAAGTGGGTGACCACTTGTGACGGGTCTAGAGCTGGCCAAATGCCAGTGCACTCCCTAGAATTATTTACTCATTTTTTGCTCTGAGATAAGGATTAGGAGGAGAGCAATGCAGGCTCAAAATTTTAAAGGGTATAAAGAAAACTTTATTAACAGGACTAAAAGAAAAATAATAAGAAATCAGAATAAACCTTCAGAACATTTCTCCACCCAACTCTTATGCACGGTTTATGTTGCAAGGTGACAAATCTGCATGGAGCCCCTACCCCCTCTCAAATAACCACTCAAAGAAGCACTGGTAAGTCATGAGGCCACATCCACTGGCTGGAAAACTGATTTGTTCACTGCTTCCAGGACTGTTAACGAGAGGCACAGCCAGGAGCAGAGCAGTGGCCCTGGCACCTTGCAGCCCTCGGTGAGTGCTGCATGGGGCAGTGTGTATGGCAGGGACCTCGGCAGCCACTCTCAGGGGGCACAGAGCTGCACAGAGCAGCAGAGTCTCAGCTTTGGTGGGAATGTTATCTGCCCCAAACAGCACAGAGCACAGGAGCAGGAGAGGATTGCTCAGGCTTTTGACCACCTAGGGAGACAGTTATTTGCACTGAATTAGGGAAAAGGGAATGGCCTGTGATAATCACATACTGCATCAGGACAGGGATTGCATCCTGATGTACTCATTTAGTTGAGATGATAATGAAAAAAATGAAAAGCACAAAATCAGAAAAAAAAAAGGTTGTTTATAATACTCTTACTTGAGAGTCTAAAATTCATACCTATGAAATATATTTCTATTAAAGGCAAACGTTATAAAAGCCAGAATGCTACTTGACTCTTGACATCTTTAGTCTCTGAGTTCTTATTATGCTGGTTTTTCAGTTTCAACTGTGTCCTGACTGTCACCTGCTTCCCTTAGTAACAATGAAGAAATGTCCTTTGTTTGCTACGGAGATCCCGTTGTGGCCCAGAAGGTAAATGAATCACTGTTCATAACTATTATTTGGCTCAAAGTTGGGGAGAACCTAAAGCAGTGTAAATCCCCTCCCTGCAGTCTTGCCTTGTTCCTGTCTGCCATCTTGTGGCCGTAAAAGTTTAATTCTACTCTAGTTAAAGCCATTGTCCCAGTCTGACACGCAGCGAAGCAGTAAATCATTCCCCATCCCACATTTATGAGATTATTCCCTCTCAATGTTCAGCCCTTGTGTCACTGCCCCAGGAAGTATGGAATCCCCATCTGTGAAGGTATTTAAAAGACATGTAGATGTGGTACTTAAAAACATGGCTTAGTGGTGAACTTGGCAGTGTTAAGTTAATGGTTGAACTGGAGGATCTTGAAAGGTTTTTTCTAACCTAAAGGATTCTGTGATTATATGTTAAGAATGCACACGGTAACAGGTGCTCCATCCATTTCCAGAATTTGATGACAAGTCTGAAATAAAATGTTCCTGTCAACAGGTTGGAAGATGTTCAGACTGACAACAGGAGACTAGATTGGATTAGAAATATGTTTTATGGGCAATGTACCAAACCAGAAACTAAATCTTGTCTAGAATAACTCATTTTTTTTCCTTCTCTAATTTTTTTCTAAAGGGAATAATGACGACATATAGAGGTGGAAGAGATAATGTCTAGTGAGGAGAAACCAGGAGCAGCCACAGGCAGACTTGGAAACACTGAATAAGGATCATCAGTGATAGAAAAGAGCTCTGGTTCAAGACAGGAGCAGAGATTGCCCAAGGCTTCACAGCAAGTAGGAAAAAATTGCATTTTCTATTTCCAATATGAGGACAGGAGACAGCTGTCATGGAGAACAAAAAGGCAGATGGAAAGGGTTAGAGCAGCAACAAAGAGCTCTGTCCCACTTCCAGGGGAGAGTCTTTGAAGTACACCAGACATCACACTGATGGCTGGCACTGTACAATAATGTGCTCAGCCATGCAGAGGGGCTGCCTCTCCTCAAACTCACCATAGCTACAACACCATGTTCTGGCTCCTGCTCAGCCACAAGAATATTGAACAGCAGCAGAAGATAGGTCTCTACAAACAGTTTATTGCATCCAGCAGCATGCAATCCCACACACCAGTCTGCTTTATCCCAGCTAGAGACATCTGAGATCCCTGGAGAGCTTCTGGCATCAGATCCACAGGTCTTGCTTACTTGTTAGCAGTGGGAGCTTTCATCATTTACACAGGCCAGTGTCAGCAAAAGTTATTGAAGAAATCCTTTTCCTTTACAGGGCAGGCAAAGACTGAGCACAACTCATGTATTTAGGGGCTGGATTCATGCACACAGTGCACTGAAACCAGAAATATATAACTCAAATGCTTTTAAGATAAACATTCTGGTGAGAAAAAGGCAGAGAAGAGAAAATCCCTGATTTCTTTGCAGTGAATTTAATAACTCCAACATTTACATTCATCCTATGTGATAGCATGTCTATCAGATGAAAATATTGTTAATAGTATAAAATAAGGCAGCTGGAAATTAAGAAAGGCCAGCACTGAAGCATAATACTGAGCAATGTCCAAGGCAATCATCATTCTGGCCCTTTAAGACAATAAGAAGCTGTTCCTTAGATCAGTCCTCCCTCACTTTTTCTGAAAGGCAATGACTGTTCAATATTTAGAAATATTTCTGCAGACCAACAAACCCACAGCAACTTTAATTTATAAAAGCAATAAAAGGTTACTAGGTATTTTATTTTTAGCCTTGTTTCTGGTGACAGATGTATTTTTTAATAAAATATCTTCATGGATTAAGGTCTAATATTTTCTCATATTTTACAACCTTCCACACTGATTGAATTTCAAGCTAAAATGTGGTTTTGTAGATTTTTCTTACCTCATACTATAAAATGAGATAAAATGTTATGATTTAAGTAGCTGGGTCTTCCTTTATCTCTGTCCCAAAGTGATGCTAAGGTAATGAATTAAATGAAGTTTTCTGCAAATAGTCCCAAGCCCCACAATCTTCTTAACATGTAATATTGTTGTGTGAATTCAGTCACAGAATCACAGAACAATTCAGGCTGGAAGGTACCTCATGAAGTCTCTAGTCTGACCTCCTGCTCAAAGCTGGTTTATACAAATATTAACCTGAATTACAGCTGTAAATATGTGAAAAGAATACTCAGAAGCCATTCTTGAAGTTCCTTTTGATATGCAGTATTCATACATGTAAAGTGTTACATTATCCTGCCTCTGGGTGTCAGCATTTTCCCTCATTTGGAGACATTTATAAATTGTCTTTAAAATCACTTGTCTCTAAGGAACCATGAAGACAGATTCCAGTTCTCATTCTGAATTTGTCTGGACAATTTGATCTGGCTTATGAGAATTTTCAAGAAAGCCACAATAATCAAGCTAAAGCAGAAAATTATTTTCTCTGTGTGATTTAGAATGGACTTTTTTTCAAGATTTCAGTTCTAAGATTTAAGGGAAAGGGAGATTCAATTCTGAATTCACCATTTTTTCCTAACACTCAGACTGCAAGCCTGGAACAAGAAAAAAGAAATTAAAAGAAATAGAATAGGTTTGAACAGCTGCTATGCTACCCACTTACAGATGATACACTATCAGATAAGCAAAAGTTATACACAGCTTTTCAATTTTAGCTAAAGCTTACCTCTGGAGACAAGATTTGTATGAGGCTGCATTATTCCAGCTGTCATTATGGCCAGGTGGTGGAGACAAAAGCTATAAAAAGACCATTTTTCCCTTACCAATGTAGTCAGAGTCGAGGCCATCATGGGGAGGAAGAGCAGCAGAGTAAAGAAGGAAGAGAAGGGTGACTATTGAAACAGAAGGACCATAAATGCATATTTAAGGCAGCAAGCCTTCAGACTTTCTCCTGGTGCAAACACTAAGCTCCCAAACCCTGTGGGGCCACAGTGTGGCTTCTGTAGGCTCAGTCATAGAGGGTTCTTCATGAAACCCAACTACAGAGACACCCAAAAGTTTTGAAGGAGCTCAACACCTCATGGGACCAGTTCTCTGCTTTCCTGTAGCTCCTGGTATGTGAGCTCAGAGGCATTGTCAAAATTTCTCCAGATCCCAGGAACTGGGTATAAGCATATCCTGTGGAAATCTGTCTGCCTAGATTGCTTATTATTTTGACACATTTAGACACATAGAATAATAAAGTATTTCAGGTTGGATGGTACCCATAAGGGTCATCAAGTCCAATTCCCTGCTCCTTGCAAGACTAGGTAAAATTTTAAAATATGACTAAGAGTACCAGACAGTCCTTAAACTCTGTCTGGCTTGATGCCAAGAGAACTTCCTGGGTGGGCTGTTCCAGTGATTGGCCACTTCCTTAGTGGAGAAACTTTTCCCAATGTCCAGTCTGAACCTTCTGGGACACAGCTTCATTCCATTTCCTTGTGCCCTGTTTCTGGTCACCAGAGAGATCAGAACTTCCCCCTCCACTGCCCGAGGAAGCTGCAGACTGTGATAAGGTCACCCCTCAGCCCTCCTTTCTTCAAGCTGTGCCAACTAAGTGACTTCAGCCACTGCTTGTAAATCTTGCCCTTTGGGGACTTCCCTGGTGGCCCTTCTCTGGACACTCTCTAAACCCTTGTACTGTGGAGCCCCAAGCTCCAGCGCACACAGAGGGCACACAGAACTCAAGGTGGCAACACACCAGAGGGACAATCACCTCCCTTGACCAGATGGCAATGCTGTGCTTGAATCCAACAGTACAATGTATAATCCAATAATTTCCAATGTAAAAAACAAACAAACAAAAAGACCTCACAAAAAAATCTCTGCAAGGAAGTTATTTAGTTAAGATTGGATTTCCTGACAAAATAAAAATAAGTGATAATTCATGCATGCAAACCAGAATGGTCCTGTCCCATATGGATTTATATTCATACTACGATACATTAACAAGTTCAATCTGACAAACAATATATTGTTAGAATGCCGCCCCTTGAAGCATGACACACAGTTTTATGCTAGAATTAATGAAATTTTCTTCAATTTTTATCCATTGCATTCAGATGTGCGCTAAAACAATAAATTCCTTAGAAAGAGTGAACATTCAAAAGCTCCTGTTATCTTGTGTATTGAAAAACACTTGTTTTCAGATCAGATTTAATGCATTACATTTAGTGAATAACTCAGTCAGGCATAGTTGTTTTGTCTACATAAATCTGCCAGAAGAAAGATGCAAATTGAAAGAAAAAACCAAACCAAACCAACAAGAAAAGCAAACAAACAAACTGCCCCCCCCCCAAAAAAAAAAACCAAAACAATCAAACTCCTGCAATTTATATAAGAAGAAATCCATACTAGACCAAATGTAGATTGATTTAAATTAAAGATTGTGGAGCAGTATTATTATAGCCCAATTTGTCCCCTTTCAATCCTTCTGTAAGCCGGTTTAGATTTACAGATGCTTTTATAACTCCCATGTGTAATGAAAATGGTGTAAATGTTCCCATATTAAGATCAACTGTGAAGATACTTTCCCACTGTGCAGCTGTCTCTGACTTTTTGAACAAAATTAGAGATCACTTAAGAAAAGTGGGTGTAAACAAGCTTATAGAATTGGATACTGTATTTGTGTGTACAAGAGCCACCATTTGCTATTGTAGGGCCACTAAGTCATCATTGTAAGGTCACAGAAGTTAGGTGAAATCCCCAATGACTGTAACAAAGGCAAATGCAGCACCCATCCTCAAAGGGCAAGGAAAGAAGAAGACTGCTTGCTTAATATCTGTCCACAGGAAAATTAGGTGGCAAACTTTCCTGCAGGACATTTCCAAGCACAAAAATTTGACTGGAAGCAGCCTGCACAGATACATCAAGAGTACCTCATACCTGACAAGCCTGATTGCTCTGTATTTATGAGATGAATGGGTCATAGAACAGCTGAAAACCTGTTTAAGTGGCTTTAGCAAGGAGTAAGTAGCCCATAATTAACCTCAGCCAAACCAAAGAGATAGACTGGAAAGTCAAGGTTGCTTTGAACAGCTCTCAGAATCTGCCTGTAGTCATGAATTTACTATAATTTTCTTCAGTAGCAAAGGAGCAAAAATGCTTACTTTCAATGAGAAAATTAAAGTGAATTACTGAGTTCTGACATTCCTCAATGCATCACAGTGCATGAAAATAAAGACTACTTAAAAACAGCCCCATTACAAGCTTGAGGAAAGCCAGACAGCCTGAAAAAAATGGAACATGATTAAGTGATTGTGACCTTTGCTTACTGTCAGCTATTTCTGTCTTCCATTAAGACTTTTTATATTACAGGGTGAGGGGTGGGACTTTATAGATATATTTATGGTCTGATAACTGCTACCTTAGTTTTCTCATATTAACTGTGAATGTAAGAACAGAAGTACTCAGCATTGAATTCAGAACAACCATATATCAACGATGGCCACCACATTATAATTTAAAAGAAATGCTGTCACATATTTTAAAATATACTTTAGTCTAAAAGCAAAATATCTTGGAAATATCATTCTGCAATTAATAAAGTTGCAGATAATATACAAAATTGATATGCTTAAGAGTAGAAATAGAAGTGCTGTTGGAACAAACTGTCTGTAGACAAAACCAGCTCAGAGGGATCAGTAAGAAGATTCTCTGGGTGAAGGTATCTTCAGATCAGCTCACACAGCAGAACTCACATCAAGAGTTACCAGGTTCAGACGCCTCTGTGTTACACAGCACCTGAACAAAAGGGTTAAATGAGAAGAAAGAGAGATACCATCCACACACCTATGATTTTTTGATTTTTCAGTAATGAATACAATGGAGGTTGCATGAGGATGGATCTAGATATTTTCATCACAGAATACAGACATTTTGTAGAGTGATGAGAAGTTAAAAAGAAAACACTTGAAGGGTCCCTGTTTCTTGTCAGTGGAGAAGGGATGATGAAATCTTATGGAAACATTGGAAAAACCAGCAGGCAATTCTATGGCTTTATTTTCACTGTGCTGTTGGAAATGGTTTTGATTACTGAGATGGACTACAGTTTTTGCATATAAGTAACATCTTTGATCTAAAATGCAACTGCTGACAGGTAGAAAGTCTGATTAGTGTTCAACTTTTCTCACTCTCTTTTCTCTCTTTGTCTGGTTTCTTTGAAGTTCAGTAAAATACTCCTAGCATGCCATCACCATCACTTCATATAAAAAGCACAAGAATCCAGACTAGTCATGATAAATTATAGATAAGCTAAACGATATTTTCTTTCAGACAGATTGCAACTTGGTAAGGTGTAACCATCTACCTGTCTGTCAAAAAGGTACTTTTATTCAGCTTTGTATTTTTCTAACCTACTCATAAAATAGGAGGGAGATTTATTTCCTGACAACACTCACAAAGTCTCACTAGGACTTCACAGCAGTATTTGGCATCAGAGGAGAACATATACCACATTTCCCTAAATTCTAAAGGGATTGGGAAAATAGAAGGCTAAGTAAACTTAGTATTTTATTGAAGAAAGGAGGACTTTTTTCTCATTATTTTGGTTCTTAACTTTACAGTAAATACCTGTCTTCTTTGTATGATGCATGCACCTCCATTAAACTCATAATATTTTCACGTTGTTTTACAGTTTGTGCTTTATGGGAATTTAGAACATTTTATCTCTCATTTATCTTATTTTAAATGTTTGGTTACAGTAATAGCACCAAATTCACTTTGACTGATTCTTAGAAGTGCACAATTTCTAAATTTGGTAACAAGAAGATTCACAGCTTTCTTAGGAACAAGTGATTGAAATCTCTAGAAAATCAGGTTTTCTTTTTTTTTTCTTTAGTGTGTAAACAGTATAAATCCACTCTAATGCTGAGACTGACAGCTGGAAGCTGATAGGAGCAGCTAAGGGAGCTGGGGTGTTTAGTCTGGAGAAAAGGAGGCTCAGGGGAACCTTATCACTCTCTACAACTCCCTGCAAGGAGGTTGCAGTGAGGTGGGATTTGGTCTCTTCTGTGAAGTAACGAGTGATAGGACAAGAGGAAATCACCTCAAATTATGTCCAGGGAAGTTTAGGTTTGATATTAGGAAACATTTCTTCCCTGGAAGCATTGTAAAGAATTGGAACAGGCTGCCCAAGGAAGTGTTGGGTCACCATTCCTAGAGATAATTAACAAACATAGGGATGTGGTTTAGTGGTGGACTTGAGTGTGTTGGGTTACTGGCTGGACTTGATGATCTTAGAGGTCTTTTACAAACTCAACAATTCTATGATTCCCTTTCAAATGAAATGAGCTCACAGAACAGAAGATCATATTCCAAAAATCTCATTCCATGTTGGTAACATCAGCCCGGATCTGAGTCAAACTGAAACATGAAAGCTTTGCATGGCTGCTACCATCAAGGTAGTACCATCAGATGCAGCTCAAGGGATATGAGACATCAGAACACATATCAGACTGACAGTTGTGGAAACTGAAATCCTTGCTCTTCCACTGAAATACAAGATAAGCCATTACAGGGGAAGCTTCTCACAAGCATGATTCACTTATCCATACAAGTGATCCTCTTTGGTGACAAAAGGCAGTTGTTTGTGTCACCTCCACTGAGATTATCAGCCAGTGTGTCGATGTTTTATCCTTTTTCTCTCTGTCATGACACAAGTTATTCTGGAACTGTATTAAGCATAGGTGATTAACTTATTTCACTTACTTGTTCTTTTATATTCAGTCATTGTGTTCAACCTAGAAAGTTAAATTACTTTTTTATACTCTTTGAACCCAAGTCTTTTAGTAGTTTGAAAACAAGAGACAAATGTCTTAAGCTTGGTGTGATTTTCTGTGGGAAGTCAACACAGAGTTGAAACTTCTTTCATGGGTTTGTAACACCCATTGCTATTAATTCTGTGGTGGTATGTACCAGCTGGAGCTTCCCAAGCTCTGGGGGCTATAGGTCCAGTGATGGATCATAGAACTACATCAGAGCTTCAGAGATAGCAGAAAAGTGTGAAAAACAGAAGACAGATAGAAATGTTTGAGACAATGTTGGGGAAGAATCCAGCAGTGATCTTCACTAGGGGACTGAATTAGGCAGTCACAGAGCAACCATTCACCAATCATGGGCAAAAGAGCCACGACTTCAGCAAAATTAATTTTATTTATTGTCAGTAAATAACAATAGGAAAGTGAGAAATAAAAATAAAATTAAAACCACTTCCCCTCCACTACCCCTTCTTCTCAGGCTTAGCTTCACTCCTGACTCTTACTTCCTCTGCCCCAAGTAGATCAGGGAGATGGGGTGTGCAGGCTGGAATCAGTTCACAACTCATAACTTTGTCTCTGCTGCTTCTTCCTCTTCATGCTTTTCCACTGCTCCAGCATTGGGTACATCCTACAGGATACAGTCTTTCAGAAACTTCTCCAGTGCTGATCCTTCCCAAAGAGAACAATTCTTTGGGAACAAATTGCTCCAGAGGTCCTGTCAGGAAAACCTTCTCTTGTATGGATCCTCTCCCACAGGCCACATTTTCTGCCAGGAATCTGCTCCACGGTAGGGTTTCCATGGGCCAAAGCTGCCCTCAGGGCACATCCCCCTCCTCTCATGCAAGGTCCCTCATGGGCTGCAGGGGGACAACATGCAGCACCACAGTCTTTTCCATGGGCTGCAAGGGACTCTGTGCTCCAGTGCCTGGGGCACATCCTCCCCCTCCTTCTTCACTGACCTTGGTGTCTGCAGGACTGTTTTTCTCACATTTTCTCACTTGTCTCTCACAACAGCTGCACAGCACTTTTTAACCTTTCTTAAACACATTATCACAGAGACACTACCAACAAAGCTGAAAGGACTCAGCTCTGGCCAGTGGCTGTTTTGGAGCTGTCTGGAACTGGCTCTGTCTGACATGGGGGAAGCTTCTGGTATCTTCTCACAGAAGCCACCCCTTCAGCCCCCCTGCTCACAAAACCTGGGCACATAAACATACATACCACTGCTAATAACATCTGGCTTAGAGATTTATTCTCAAATGCCTTCTTCATTGAATTCTCAGGCAAAATTGCTGCCTATCTGTCCTGGTATAATCCAGCACAGTGCTTTGAATAGTAGCAGATTTTCTCTTAGAAGAAAAAACTACATTATTATTGCTATTATTATTATTCCTTTAAAGTCATCATAAGATGTGTTTCCTTCAGTGAGCACTGTGATCTGTGCACATTTTATATTTTATAAAAATAGGCTACCCTCTTTTGCCATTGCTGTATGGAGGCTGCCTGAAAATGAGACTGGCATAATAAGGTCAGCACTGCTGGGTAGTGTAACAAACTTGTCAGTAAATGTTAATATCAAAAACAGCATCTCAGAAACCTTTTCTTTATTCTCTCACTTCTTAAGACATGCAGTTTCATGTGTCACCACTTCATATTTTCAGAAAAAAAAATACACACAGATTAAAAAATAAGTGTAATTAAAACATTTCATTTAAAGCCAGGAAAATATTCAGAATCTAGACATTAGAAGGAACAAGTATAGGCAGCTCTACACACTTAATTTCCTGTGCATATTAGCAATAATGTCTTTTGGGGTGTATGTCTGACATATTTATCACCATCATATCTAGGAACTATGGGTTAAGTCTATGACCATGTATAAATCCTCTTTTTGATGCTTCAGTGGAAGAGTCACCACTACAGAATAATACTATGCAAATCAGATTACATTTTCCTGCCTTAGGGATTCCAATCCTTCTGCCCCTTGGCCATGCCAACATTCTCTAACAGACATCGTAGGAAATCCCAGAAAAAAGATAAAAATAGTAAAATAATTAAAACCTTACAGTGTTCACAGAAAGAAAATAGATTATTTTGTTGGGGAAATAAATGAGAAAGGTGCTTATAGAAGGACAAAATCTGGAAAAAAATATGGAGGTGAACTAGTCATGCTTCCATATATTCAATATATAAGCATTATATTCAGGATTATAAGCAAAGAGAAAGTTCTAGCTGTGGGGTTTTGCATCATGTTCAGCCCTTGGTGTGTGCAAACTTGAATCTTAGGAATGTGTTTATGTGAAATGTGGTGCCTGCATACTAATTTACTGCACTAACCATGGAACAAAATGTACAGAATTCTTTGTGGTGCATCAACTGTCCATGGTAACATTGAGCTCACATTGTCTGTACCCCAGAAGCTGTGGTGAGCAGGACAGTAAGTCTGTGCTATAAACATGGATGAGGGGTGCATCATTCATACTACTCATTATCTGGGTACTACTTGGCTTGGAGAAAAGTGGAGAAATCCGGTGTGTGCATAGAGTATGCTCAGTCTGCTGACAAGGAGCCACACAGATGTACCCACCAATAACCAGAGTCCCAACCATTGGAGGCTTTAAAATATTGTTTAGAAAACATTTTCCCCGTTGATATTTTCAGGTAATTTAATTTGAACTCATTTCTGCTTTCCTCTTTGATGAAAAAACGACAGATTTTTCGAAGTAATTCACAGAGGTGATTGTGGGTAACATACTGTCTAATCCACCTCCTTTCACTGAGCAACTGGAAAATTTACAGCTGAGCTTCCTGAGTGGGGAGGGAACAGAATGAACTAAACAGAGGGAACTAAAAGCATGTAATGTCACCTAACTCCTTATTCAATAAGTGCAGTACTTATTCCAGTCTCTTCAATGAGCACATTTATGACTTTTACATTTGTGGTGGTTTAGCATTCTGACCTAAAATTTGCCTTTGTTTATTTAGTGTTGTCTAGCAGTACAGGATTGTTCTGCAATCTCTGTATTTCCAGATGGTTTAGGGGAAAAGCAAGGTTCTGTTTGGAGACAGCACAGAAAAATTCCTGAGGCAAGAGGTTGCATAGCAATAGGAACAGTGCATGCTCAATACTGGATCGTCATCCCTGCCGTTCTGTTACTATGGAGATGGCATGGCTGCTCCACAGCTTACTCTGCTCTCTCCACAGCTGCAACAGGAGCTTTGGTGGGGTGCATGTGCACTGCTCCTCATACCCTCTCTGTCCTTCACAAACACTACAGGGCAAAGTGATTATTGTTCAGTTTGTGCTTAGATCACAGCTTGTTAAAGCACCGTATTACTGCTGTGTTTAAGAATATCTGTGCCAGTGCATCCCAGGACTGTGTGAAGCTCAAGGAAAAAAAAACACCCACATTCTTTAAACACATGCATCTCTAAAAATACTGCTGTGAATGATCTCATTTTTGCCCAAAAGCCTACAGACAGGATATCTTATCCACCCATTTTTGAGAACTTCATATATACTTTCAATTTAACATTGGGGTGTGAAAACCATTATAATTAATGTACAAGCAAATGTATATTTATCGAGTATTTTGTATT
This sequence comes from Aegithalos caudatus, assembly GCA_013389925.1. Taxonomy (NCBI): domain Eukaryota; kingdom Metazoa; phylum Chordata; class Aves; order Passeriformes; family Aegithalidae; genus Aegithalos; species Aegithalos caudatus. The sequence continues at coordinate 182,760 of WEIU01015683.1, forward strand.
CTAGGGCTAGAGCGAGGAAGAAAGGGAGGGGAATCAAGCAACTGATGGCTCCAGGTATGAAAAAGATGCATATGGCAAAGAGCCAAGGAGCCATCTCTCTCATTGTTGTGCTAAAAACATTTTAGCTAACACAATGAACAGAAAAGCAGGTCATAGGATGATTTCTTTTCATGCACAGAACTTGACAGGCTTCACTTGCTCAGAAGTATGTCTGCATTTTTCATATTTCACAATGGGAGAAGCAACTACAACCCTATGTATAAAAAGCCAATTTAATGTGCATGTGAAAACTTCAATAATGATATCAAGTATTGCTTTAAATACACATAATCAAGACCACTTGTTCTTAACCAGGACTACTATATATTGCATTTTTTACACTGAAAAGTGAGTTTTCCTTTCCACTGACCTATCTTGCCTGTATGGATTTTGAAGAATTGTCTTTTTGTTTTAAGTTTTGCCTGAATAATACTTGAGTTCAGATGAAAGGGCTCAAACTACTCTGCATGTGCTGTATGACTGCAATGAGCTCTGATCTTTCATCAAAAGCCAAAATCTAGCAAGCAGGAAAATCAGGAGATTTTCTTGTGGATGTGCTCCACACCCAGAGGTAGATGTGCAATAAAGGGAGAGCTTTTTGAGAAAACATCAGTCCTTCTACCCATCTGCTAAGCAACAGAACAGCACTGGAATCATCCAAGAAGCTTCAGAAAATTATCTGATCAGCTTGCATATTATTTTGTTGGCTCTGTTGAACTGTGTTATTTTCCATCACAACTGCTTCCATTTGCTATATAGACTCAACCCTTTAAACAACATAAGATGTAAATAATATTTTATTTATACCTTCTCATTTCTGCAATTCACACCATCTAACTTGGAGCGTAAGTTTTATGAAGCACACTCTCTGACTCATCTAAGTGAAATACTCAGGTTATGCCACAGATTAAATTTATCTACTGTAACTCTCAGTGGGCCTCAGTGTTTATATAATACACTTTGCTATGTTATGTGACTTCTGCTGTTTCAAAGCCCTCTCGATGTTACACTCAGAGAGGTGCAAATCACTCAGCTCTTCTATTCAGGATGTCCAAGGGTCAGGATGTAAAACCTCTGGCCGAGTTCCCATTACCATCAATCATGCTCCTTGCATAAGCGCGGTTCCCGTAAGACTGGAGTCTGGTTTGCATCCCATTAAGACTAATGGCCACATTCCTACCTCGTGCGCACTTCCGAGCAGTTTGGCCGCGGCACTGCCCGGCTGCAGGGCGAGCTGCCCGGCGCTGCCGCCC
>WEIU01015683.1:184101-208424 GCA_013389925.1 Aegithalos caudatus
AGGGCAGCGGGGCGGGAGCGGTGCGGGCAGCGGGAATGGAGCGGGAAGGGAGCGGTGCCGGGCGCTGTCCGCGGTGCTGGAGACGGGGCACGGACACGGCCGCGCTCCCCCGCGGGAACCGCGGCAAGAGCGAAACGCTTTTGGCAGTCTCTCCCACAGTGACAAAAGACAAAAAAAAAAAAAAAAACCTCTGGCCGAGCATGAATTCTTATATAAACATCTTTATATGATATTGCTTCACATGGGGTGGACTAGATGATCTTTCAAGGTTCTTTCCAAACCAAACCATTCTACGATTCTATGAATATTAAAGCAGATTAAAACAGTGCTAATCCCTTTCCAAAACAGACCTCCTTTGATGCCAATGTCACTAGAGTAAACCAGCTTTCTCCAGCATAAGTGCAGGCACCTACTGCCATGATTTTTCCCAGTGATTTTTCAAAATCTGCTGTAGGTTTAAACTAAATAACTGTATTTACATTGTGGAAGGGTTCTTGTGATCGAGTGTCAGCAATTATCTGGTTTTAACAGTGCACTTCAAGAGACTCCGTGGTCTTTCTTGAAAACAGGACATCGAGGCTGAATTGAAGAAGAAACCTGGAATTCAGGTGATAATCTTTTCCCTCTGGAATTAATAAAGTACTTCAAAGAGATCAGAGACAGACGAGATCAAACACCTGAGTCAAGGAAGCACTTAAGACAGCAGCTACTTCCACAGGGGGATTGTGAGTCATTTATATGGGAACTCTAGGAGTTTCAAAAAGAGACTTATTAGGAAGATAAATGGGATATCAGAAGCTGTTCTCTGGTTGGCAAGTGGCCAAAAAAGAAGGACCTGAATGAGATTCACATAAAGAAGGGTAATAAAGCAGTCAGACACATAAGCAGTGCAGAAAAGCACTCCGGAGACAAAGAAAACAAAATGGAAATCCCCTGAAACAGAAAGGGCTACCTAGACTGTAGACATGGAAAATCCCCAGGGAACTGGGATAGATAAATAAGAGTGTCTCTAGAGAGTAGGATAGCAATTAACTGCACTGCTATCCTATGATTTAACTGTTACTTTTCATAACTTTTTACCCTCCATTACTTAGGAGTTTTTAATAACTAAAGAGTGAAAAAAGCCAAATGTCACTGTAATCAACTTTCTACTTACAGTATTCAAAGCATGGAAGTAGATTCATTAAAAGGATGGATATTTTCCCCTGTTCCCAGCTGGTACACTTGCCGTGGGACAGATGGCACTGTCCAAACCAGAATCCACTGATTTATGCCTCATAGAATTAAATTACTCAAATACTAGCATGGACTTAATGAAAAAAAGGGGAAAGAAAAAAAAAAAAGTTTCTAATTTTACATTGTATTTTCCTTGATTCAGATCACCTCCTTACAGCTGTTTTTACATCTTTTCCATTTTCAGCAATCTATGTTCTTCACAAAAGGGCTATAGTACTCCAGAAAAGGACTGACATGTCTGATTCACACTGTCTTTGGGGCAGCCTCAATGGAGTTGATAGAAGCATGTTAAGAAATGGATAGAATTAGTCAACAATCAAATCTTATTTTCATTGCTTGAATATCCTTGCACAAGAATTTCTTGGAAGGGCAACAAACACTACCATGCACTACCATGGCCAAGGCTTTTATATCCTTCAGCTTCATTTATTCATGCCCTGAACTGCTGCTGGTTTCTGCCCACATTCACACTGAAAGGTTGCAGCACAGTGGGTCTGATTTTATTAACAGAGTATTTTTTGCTAGAAGCTTTTTGTCAGATCAAATGATTCCTCTGCAGAGTAGCAGGAGCAGTGTAAGTAGCAGGTTTTTCATTAGCATTCTGCCTAGAACAAAGGTGCAGTTCAGCAAATAAGGACTTAGTGCACGTCTCTTTGTTTTCTGTTTGGAAAGGGTGCAACAGCCGCATGCTAAGTGTATTTAAACAGCTTTATTTCTTGGATCTAGATCAAAAAGGAAAATATCTTTTACCAGTGTGTCCAAGACAGAGTTCTCTAAGAAGAACACAGCTGTTGCTGTGCTATCTCATCTCTTCTCAAAAGGCAAGTCTTTTCTTGTTAAAATTGTGAAGGAGATTTATCGTTCCTATTGTGTTGACAAGCTGGTCCAAGCTCTGCTTGCTTTCCTGAATCAAATCAACAGGACTAGTTCCAGTAAGCAGCACTAAAATGATTAAGAAAATAATGCTTGTGGGAGGGAGCTAATTTTGGAAATTCTTCATGTTCATAGTTCAAAATAATACAGCAATCAAGAAACCAGCATGTTTCACCTCAAAAAGTAACACGGAAATCTTAATTTCTGACTGTTACAATAATCCTTAAAATATTATTTGTTATACTTTTTAGCCTTTAGAGATAATTTCATATTAGCTGATTTTAATAGTCTTTATCAACGTAGCCAGAATTTTGAGATGAGTGAAAAACAGCCCAGATATGTTGTATAATCCAGCATATATTGTGTATATATCCAACTATGCAGTGTCTGACAGACAAACAATAGTTATTTATTTGATTGCAGATCCCTTATACATATATTTTAAGGATTAATATTATTTAGCCTTAAAGTTTCTCAGGAAGTGAAAATTTTATTGGAAAGGTCTGACATTAAAAAGAAAAAGGTGTAAATTTTGCTGAGTTTTGAAGTGTATAAAGAAAATATGTCTTTACCAAGAGGGTACTCAGACACTGGAACAGGCCTCCTAGAGAGGTTGTGATACCTGCCAAGGTTCAAGACGTGTTTGAACAATGCCTTTAATATCCTTTAGAATTTGGTCAGCTATAAAGTGGTCAGGTAACTGGATAAATGACTGTTGCAGATCCCCTACAACTGAACAAGTTTATTCTGGTCTAGTCTGGTCTAGTCTATATAATTATTTTATTTGATGTAAAATGTCTTTTATCCTTTTCTTTCTATAAAATCTCGATATTTAATATCAAAGTGTTAAATTCAAAGTATCTCAGGAGCTCAAAATGTGTAAGTGGGAACGTTAACTGTGCTCAACTCACGAGGCCCAACTTTGCCTCACTGCCAAGGCAGAAGGCTCTCCTTTGGAGGGGTGGGCTCCCCAGCAGAAGCACATCATTTTGTGTTGGATTCTGAGCTCTTCATGGTGCTTAGCATGCATTTCAGAAGAGCAGCATGAGGTACGTGCTGTTCTCTGACTTGATCTGTTGGGAGTATACACTGAAGCTCATTACTGTTATTTTATTCCTTGACATTTAGTATTAAATATGCTACAGGAAGGAAAGGAATAGCAACCAATTTTTATGGGAAGAGCCTATGATCTTGAATAAAATGTAGGCAATGCCATCACAGACAGGTGGCCTAGTTTTTGCTGTCATAAGCTTGCACACAGGAATAGCCAGGTTTCTTTTTCTGTACTATCTTCATAGGAAAATGAAAGCTGAAAATCCCATTTATATTTTAAGTTTCCTATGCCAAGGATGTTCACAGCCATGTGCTTCAGAGAGCCACACTCACATTCTGCTGCACTCCAGTTAGTCCTGCTGAAGTCAGCACAAATAAAGTACATGACATTGAACATCAGATTTTACTCCAATGTAGATACACACAGTCTCATTTGAAATTTACTGAAATTATCTAACTCATCTAAAGAGTTCATATGGAGTTTCTGTACAAACCAGTTTTTGGTTCTGGATGCTATAAAGAATGGATACTTCATTATAGCTAATATCTGTGAAATAAAATATTCTCTCAGTTCTTTATTGTTTTCAGTTTTGTCACAAAGCCACACATAACCTTTGCTGTCCAGAAAACCTAAGGAAAGGTGTTCTGTAGATTCTTTGTACTTACATTGAAATTATAGAAAATGAGTTTATTCCATTTGTGTTTGATAAAACTTGTGATTCTCAGAATCAGTTAAGAAGAAATTGTTTCTAGCAATAACCAGGGTAGGGATTAAGAAGGGAAAGGTGCTCCATCTGATCTGCCATGCTTATTTTCTTTAAATTCCCCTAATAATTCACAGTAATTTTCTCTTTCATGGTCAATAGTCTACGGGGAAGGCTGTGATACTGTTTAGCTCTACCATCAATTCCACTCTTGGATTTGAGTGCACAGAATAAGAAACCATATAGAATTTTTTCCACAGTAATTTTCCACGTGCCCTCTTATCTCCTAAAAGGTGTGAAGTAATTTAAGAAAGCTCACCCTTTGTAGATTGAAAGGTTCTTCTCCATTCATTTGAGAGAAGCAACCAATTCCAAAGCCAATTGCTGGAAAGCTACAGATGTACAGTGACTGGTTGATGTGTTAGTTCACCTTAAAACATCTTCTTCTTGGAAAGGCTTATGATAAATTGTATAATCTAGGAAACACTGAATCACTGGTTATATTTATCAAATTTTATAAATGTCAGAATATTTTATACACTCAAGATCATTATTAGATTTTAAATCTCTACAGACATGAAGTAAATAAAACAATGTCCATAAGTCTGTAAGTATAAATTATCATCACTCTTCAGAAAGGCTAAATTCAATACAGAGATTCTAAAGTATCTTAATTTATTCAAGGAAAATGCAAACAAAATATTCCCTACAAAAACTGAAACAAGTGTTCAAATTAATCAGCTGAATTACAGGCTGAACTTTTCTAGTCTGGCAGAAGGGTGATGTAACTCAAAATATTTTGACTTTGCATCTCTAATAAAAATAAGCATAGAGCTCATCACTATAGCTCAATTAATACAATTTAGCTTGTTATATTATAGAAGATTTGTGCCTGACTCCTTTCTTTTATTAGGATCATTCAAGGACCAATCTTAGTATATGGATTATTTGCTTCATCACCTGTGAAGAAGGAACGTGACAGTAATTTCGTACAGATGTGCACACACACACAGGTTTGACAGTAAGAAGATTCTATTCTCTGATTTTTAGCCTGTGCTGACTGTAGAATAGAATAACACATCAGGCTGTGAAATTATAACTTTCCATTGCACCTGGAGCAAGTGCATTTCCATTGCACTCTAGAAATCATGAACTAGAACTGAACCATGGTGATTTCATTGGAGTCAGTCTTTTTTGCTTTTACAAATAAATACAGCATTAGGTTTGAGGCTTATGGAGTTTTGAGAAATTCACTAATTTTTGATCTCTCCACAGCAAATACTTTAACCTGTAATAAAAACGAACTATAAAGGTTGCAAAACAACTGTGAGAGACATATTTTATTTTACACATTTGTCTTTACTAAAGGTTCTATATTGCAAAAATAAATAAATTGCATTTTTCACATAAACTGTGCAAGGGATCAGAGGTGGAATTTCTTATGAACTTAATTAAATTGCTTTGTATAATGACAAAGAATATCACTGGCAACATAATATATCCTCTTGGACCAAAGGTGGTTAGAGAGATAATTCACCTGATGATAATGGGCTTTGAGATTACAAATGTTAGTTATTTGCTTCAGAGCTTGCTATTTCTCATGGAATTAGCATAATAAAGTTATCATTTTTATGAAAAAAATAATTATAATTGCTTTTCTCTAAGATGTGCTGAATACATGCAAAGCTGAGCAATTAATAAATATCATGTCTCATTTGTGTATACCACAAATTCAGAAAATGGCAAAAGAAAATTTTCCCCTCATTGGTGTATAAGAGGATTCTGAACATTCAGAAAAAAATACAGAAAAATTTCATCAATAAATATTAGCATAGAAGAGGTAAATTGACTTAAATTCCACTAACAACCCATTAGGAGACCCTGAGTGCTCCTGTGAAAAGTTGTCAGATAATGGGACAAATTTATTTCATTCTCTACTTATGGAAAGAATTGGACCCTTAGTTTTTAATTTTCTTCAAGACAATAAATAGCTTGGAAAAATAATTTTTTAATTTAATGCTGAGTTGTGCAGACAGGCAGCTCTTTTTCTGGCTCTAATTAATATTTTGCAACTGATTGAATGACTGAAGCAAATAGGCTGGGAGACCTCCACCTGAGAATTATCAAAGCCCTCAGGTGTTGTCCTTTCCTTGGCCGTGGCTCAACTCCTCAGCTGAGGTAAAGGAGGTACAACCACATCCAAGATAATGTTCTCAATCTCCAAACAGGCAATTACCCCAGAGGCTCTCCATAGTGGTGTCAGTGACACACTTGTGTGAGAGAATCTAAATTTGAAGCATAGACAAAGAAGCAGGAGACATCATATTTTTATATTCATGAGTTCATTTTCCACACTCCCACTGCCTCCTCCCCCATTCATACAGGCAACTCTAAAGGCCAGCCAGTCTCCTATATTAGACACTGAGAGGCATTCAATCAGACACATGGATATGAAACACTACTTCTCTTATCAGATTCTCTCTTTCTAAACTAAATAATTAAAACATTTTGGATCCAAATATCACTTGGATTTTTATATAAAAACTACTAATAATTGATTAGCAATTGCAAATGATGTTCATATATAACCACTTTATAATTGTTAGCAGCACACCACTCTTAGTACATACTCAGCAAAACCTTGATTCTGTGCTTTCATCTAAATGAAATAAATTCTTTTATGTGCATTTCAAAGGTTGTATAGCTCATGTTGCCTAAAAGAAGAGCAGCAGAACAGTAAACTAATTTTAAATTCTTTAAGACAATTTATATGATAAAAGAATTTAGCATTCTGATATGATAAATAAAAATTGAGATTTTACTACAAATATGTAGAATAATAAGATTTGTGACAACTAATCAATAAATCTAAATAAAAACAGAATTGAAAATATTATTATTATTATTATTATTATTCTGTTATTATTGTTGTTGTTGTTGTTATATTGTTTCTGAGCCTAAATAATAATAGTTAATTCAAGTTATATCAGCTACAGTGGTGCTATTCTGACTGGGTCACTCAAAAAGTGCCACTTCAGTGAATTGGTATAAAAACTGGGTCTGGAAAATTCTGTAATACCATTAAATTCTGTAAAATTGAGTGTAGTACTGCATTTTTTCCTGACCTACTTTTCTGCAGTATTTCAGGAAGGTGTTAGTGTATTTGGTTTGGATGCAGATGTGGAATTTAGAAGGGAAGTATAAAAGATCTGATTCTTATGTTTTAAAAAACTCAAAACAGAATCTGATAGTTATGTTTATATCAATTCATTATATCACTACAATTTTTACTTAAATTTCATTTAGGTGGATAATAGATTACCTCAAAACTGAATGTTTTGGCAAATGAATGTTAAATACTGCAGAAATTTTTGTAGCCGTCTAGAATTATCAAGATAATTGCCATTATCTATGCTTTGTTCTTCATGGTAAAGTAATTATTACATTCATTTTAATCACCAAAAATTTCTAGCACAATTCATAGGATATTTTAGAGCCTATTAAAAGAATGAAAAGTGCTTTTACCCACTAAAAATCATCAGTTCAAACAGGTTGGATCTCTGATGAAGCCCACGAAGTCACGCATGTTGGGTGCCAAGGTTCTTATGCAGGGCTTCACTGCTATTGGCTTTGTTCCTTGAGACCCCTCTGTGATTCACAGGTTGGACACCTGCATTTATCTGTCTATCATTGGAGCAAGTAAATCTTTTAGGGACTTTCCCTTCCCCTGCATAATTGCCAAAAATGTCATTTCTCTAAAGTCTTAAAAATAGCTGGCAAATGAAAAGAATATTGATAAATGAGTTCCAACCATTTTTTGTTCTTTTCCAGATAGTAATAATTTCTCTAACAGTAGAAATAGATGCACTAGGGAAAAAGATTTTTCTTTCCCATTGTTCATACAGCACAAGGGGTATGATTTTATGTCAAATTCATGTCTATGGAGACACTGGTGCATGACTATTGTTACTCTGAGTGGAAGACTGATTTAATGGTTCTGAAAAAAGTTGTTGAAATGAGTTGGGTGTCAGTCTCTTCTCCCCGATAACAAGTATCAGGATGAGAGAAAATGGCCTCAAGTTGCACCAGGGGAGGTCTAGATCAAATATCAGGAAAATTTTCTTCATGAAAAGGGTTGCCAAGGTTGCCATTGCAACAGGCGGCCTAGGGAAGTGATGGAGTCACCATCCCTGAAAAGGTTCAAAAAGCATGTGGATACGGCACTTGAGGACATGGTTTAATGGTGAAAATGGTGGCAGTGCTGGGCTGGTGATTGGAGTTGGAGATCTAAGATGTCTTTTACCAGCCTTGGCAATTCCATGATTCCTCCCTGGCTGGTAACTGGCAGCAATCCTGTAACCTGTAAATTGTCCCTGGGGTGCTGCTGTGCTTACCCCAACATGTGTTAGTTCATGTGTGAGCCTTTGACTCTGGCTGTGTATTGAAGGGTGGCTGAGTTTGTTATCAACATGAAGTTGTTTTTGTGTGCCTTTGTGACATAACTGCTGATCAAAGGTAGCAAATCTCTAATAAACTATTACCTTGCATTTGTCTTATTCTGACTGCTTTGAGAAAATGGCTATCAAAAGCCTTGAAAATCACTCACATCTTCATAGAAATTTAGAAATACATTTCTTTTACATGCAGTCTTTTTCTATATGTATTTATTTATATATATGTATTACAAAAGATTCATTTACTCTTATGTATTGCATACATCTCTAAGTATAAACATCCTTACCAAAATATTTTAAAGGCACAAAAAACATTGAACTTTCATTTATCCGAGACATTCTTACAATATAGAATGTCAACATTTTCCTAAAACAGCCTGATACTAAGAGTCCTGCCTTTCATTTCATAACATCTTACATTCATATGCATCAAGTGAAATTTAAGACTGATGTAATTACTGCATTTTAGAACTATATCTGCAACTGAGGTAAGTGGTTACCTGGTTAGAATGTGTTCTTTCTATCTCCATTTTGGACACTTGGAAGAAATTATTCACGTTAGGCATGAAACCAATTTTGACAGTACACAGATTTTGTTTTACTGCCTCCGTCCTTGCAGAACTACAGCTAAAAGCCCTGTACTGTGTTCCCTGGGATACACTGTGCTTAATGACTGGAAGCTGTGGATGCACTGTTTGGGAAGGCACAGGGGAGATGGACAAGCTTGTACCCACTGGAGTGACTTTTCTGCAGCACCAGCACTGTGGCTTCACCACATATTGCAGGTGTCTGCTCTGGGTCTGTCTAGTCATGTGAAAATGAAAATGCATGATTTCATTTCAATGACAAACTTCATGACAAACACAACCCCTCTGCAATCCTGCAGAGAGGCTCATGATATGTACATGAAATAGAAAAATAATTTTGTTTGTCTCATCCACTTCATTTCCACTTTAACTTTCTATTGAAAATGTAGGTGTAATCTGTCATCTTCTACTCCCCCAAAAGACCCGGCCCTTTCCAAGGCCGTATTGCCACACTTGAGCCAGCCAGGAGAGGGTGCCGGAGAACACAGTCTGCAAACAGCTCCCTGGGTAGTTTCATTCCTCAAAATGCAAACCAAAGTCCATTAAAGTTATTATGTTTTCTGTTATCTCATCTCTTTAATTTGTTCCCTTGCTAATTGAAGCTTCTTGGTATCCACTCTACCCCTTTAAAATGGCATATTAAAAGTGTAGACAAATTATATCCAGATCTTTTCAGGTCTGGAATTTTGTTTAGATGGATTTGCCTGTTATTTGAAAAAGATTTAACATCCTCTAATGTTGAATCTGAATTTATGTCTCACCTATGTAGCAGTTTAAAAATTATGTATAAAATCATAGAACCACAGAATGACCAAATCATTTGGTTTGGAAAATCTATCATCATTTGGATAGATGATTTTAAAGATCATCTGTCCCTCCTACCATGGGCAGGAACACTGTCCACTAGACCAGGTTGCTCTGTGGATTGTGGATACCCCATCCAGCCTGGCCTTGAGCACATCCAGGAATGGAGCATCTACAGCTTCCCTGGGCAACCTGTTCCAGGTCCTCACCACCCTCACTTTTTCCTTTTGTCCATTCTAAACCTACTCTCTTTTAATTTAAAACTGTGGCCATCCAGCAAGCTCCTTATCCATCAAATAGTTTGTCCAAGTTGCAAAAGACAAATTTATTAATTTTCTTAGCCTGCAGCCCAGAATTAGGAAACAGAAGTCTTCTAGAATGGGAGGTATCTAGATAAAATAGTGCACTATCTCACCTTTTAAATTAGAATGTTTCTATTTTTTAGATGCATCTACACTAGTACATGGTGTACCTACTTTTATAAATGTTATTATGGTCCCCATACCTCACAAATTGACAAACAGCAGTGATAATTAAAGAATAAAACCAAGAAAGATGGCATTACATTCAGGCAGACAAAAGAGCCAGGCTAGTAACTATTTATGACAAGCATTAGAGAATATATGAGCTCCATTCTCCCATGCTTTAATTATTTGCAGAAGCTTCCACATTTACAGTCAATTGTGTCCTCCAGCCTTAATAGCAGAAACATCTTTGTGTGACATCCATGAAAGCAAATAAGAGAATTCTGTGAGATATTGTTAATACTAACTGCATAATGAGTTTTTTCTGGAATTAATAATTTACTCTATCACTTATGAAAAACTGTTTTCCAATGTTCACATTACTTTTTTGTTGTTGTTGTTGGTTTGGTTTTGCTTTTGAAATTATCCTTTCTCATTTTTAAATGCCTGTGAGTTTTCAAATGGAGGAACTTAGGTCACCTGGTCTGCATCAAGTTGGCAGAACTCCCAGCTGGAGGCAATGAGTATAAATCATTGGTTCAGTAACAAAAGGGAAGAAAACAGACAGCACGGGCACCTTTTTTAGTGTATGGCTTTGGGAATGGAACAACAGCTACAACCTTCCCAAGGCACCTTTTCTACCCATCATTCCCAAGACTACAAGACATGCAAACATCCTTGCCCCAGAATGCCCTGGCTGGCACTGCTACAACTTCCTTGCAGGAGCATCCAGGGAATGTGCCAGCAACAACCGGGGGCTGTCTCATTCTTTCTGTGCTAGAGGTATGGGATAATTAAATAACTTCATTAAATTGATTTTGATGATTATTTTATTTTTTAAAAGCATTCATATGAAGTTTATTCCTAGATAAATACATTTGTTATATTATACATAATGCATGCAAATATATATAGGTTTGTGTTATTGTTCTCATTTTTGACGTGTTCACTTTCTGGAAAAAAAAACAAAACACCGGACATTTCAAAATGTAGTGAGATGAATATAGCTGTGACTAAGCTGTCACATTTTAGTGAAAATAAGCACTTGAGCCAACACTTCAATAAAATTCACTCTAAATGGGCTATCAGATAACAGATTTTAATTTCAAGACAAAATTATTGCTCTCATACAAGGGAAAAAGAAAAGTGATGCCATGAACATTTGGAGGACTTCAATCACAAGAGAAAAACTTGAACTCTTAGTCTACTATTCAGTGAGTATGAACAAACCACGCTGCCAAGTTTCATTTCACTAAAAAGATCACTTGCCAATCAAGTGCTTACCACTGGTGAGAACGGTGATAGATTTCAGTTTTGAAAAGGGATGCAAGAGGTTAAGAAGAATGAAGCTGCATCCCAGGGAGTCAAATGAATGTGCCAGGAACCAGTCCCTGGCACAAGGGCTGGCTGGCACAGACACAGCCTCTCACTAACTCCCAGGCAGCAAGGATCCTTGCTGCAATCTGGAGGGCAACTGGGGTGAAGAGTCTAAAGAGGCAGGTTTTATTCTGGTATTATCCTCTGAGATTCAGCTGACAGCCACCCATGGTGATGGTCTCATCTCAATTCCTCCCCCTTCCCAGTTTGACCCAAAATAATAATTTTTCTACAAACTATCTGTAGGCATCCGGCAGAGAAGGAGATGATGAATAGTCAGTGTGGATTAGTTAAGAATAAATTATGTCAAGCCAATATAAATTCCTTTGTGACAGGGTCACAGGCTTGTGGGTAAGAGAGAAACAGCTGAAGTCATATATTTTGATTTCAGTACTTGTGACACGGTACTGACAGTACATTCTCAAAGCAAACTAGGGACACGTGATAGAGGTGGAACTATCTCTTACTAGATGTGAAACCAGTTACAAACTAATACCAGGAGGACATTTATCAATGGTTTATTGTAAAAATGGCAACATGTACTTCAGTTGGGTCCTCAGGGATCCACCCTGGGTCTGGCAAACAGTTCCATTAGTGGCCTGCATAATGAAATAAGGACTATATTGTTAATGTGCTGACAACTCCAAGCTGAATGGGACTGTCAGAGCTTTGAAGAATAGTTAGAATTTATAATAATCCTAACAAGTTATATCATCTGAGTACAATACAATGATTGTTTTAAATAGAATAAATGAAGGAATCGTGCTGAACAGAATAAGGAAGAACTGAGATAAGAAGGGGCAATATTCATGTGCATAAAAAAGCTGCTAAAAACAGCGCACTCTGTTCTTCTTCAAATGGCTGTGGAGGACAAGACAAGAAGTAATGACTTTAATACTTAGCACAGAAAATTCAAACACCAAGTAAAGATAACTAAGAGTGGGAGAATAATGTAGTTGGAGAGATTATGGAAACCATTTCTGGAGATTTCTAAGAGAAAGTTAGACATGTATCTACCAGACTCAATATAGGTATAGTGGAAATTTTTACTCCTAGAATAATTTCTATTACCATTTAGAGAGCATATTTATTATTTGATACATTCAACAGAGGAGAAAACCAAACCATATGCAGACTGGTGATAGGAAGGTACCTGATTTGTTACATTCAGCAACAAAAAATGTGATTTTCACCATGCCTGAGTCTCTATACAGCCTGGGGGATGCACATGCACACCATGGCCTCTGTAGAACCAAGGCTTCTCTCATGCTCCTCCAACACTCCCATAAGAAGCAACAGAATAAGATGCCATTTTACCACTTAGAACATCTCAAATGCATTTATAATTATTACAAAGACAATTATATTTGCCAAGAGCCATGCAGGACGATAACAAAAAGAAATGCTGTTGTTTGAAACACTAAATCAACTTCAATGAGAACTTCCTAATTACTCTGAGGAGTAAGGTACCATTTACCTTCTTCATAGGACAGAATTTGGGGTTATTTAGTATTTTCATTATTTCAACTATTGAATGAGGTTGCACTCAATCTAAAAGCATTTTCTGAGTGGGAACAATTCCAAGTATGACTTCATACTGTTCATATTTTTTCTGGTCCTATTCTATTCCACAGAATAGTGGCTTCTAACAAGAAGCTGGAGAAAACCCACAATGTCTCAGTAAAAGCAGATGTAAGTAATCATTAAGAAAAATTAGAAGAGACATCCCTAAGAACTCTAAGAAATCTGAAAAAGCCAGGAGTATGAACAGCATTTGTGATACATTACTATACAAAACCAGTAAGAGATGTAATTACTCTCCCTATGTCTACAGAACATGAGATTCTAATTGAAGAAGAAAGAAATAACATCACCTCTGCTGATGTTATTAGTTACTTGTCATTGACAGAGAGCCTGTCAGTGAATGTTTCCACCTTACAAAGCACAAATTATATACTAACTTCTGAAATCCCTAAATGTTCTTAGACTAAAATAAACTTCAGGCTTCTGAACTAATATTTCTTACATATTGAAGTAGACAGACAATGGAAGGAGAAATTGTGCAGTGCTCAGGAGAAGATAAATTAGGGGACCCTGAAAATGTACTGAATGATTTATTGAATGATACAAAAAATATAGCCAAATACAGTAATTTTGGTGAGGTTGGACTGTGTAGGATTAGTGATATGTAGAGAATTTTGATTTGTGATAGACTGTGAAAAGGAAGTTTTGTGAGGGCAAAGGGAAAGGTGCCTTCCAATACATATTTGGGGCAACAAATAAAGAAATATATAAACTTCAAAAAAATATAGATGTAAAACCTAGAAGTACCTGTATTTCTGTTGAAGCATTGCTAAGCCTATTTGTGAAGATTCCCAGTTGGCAAAAGCAAGGGATCTTTTAAAAAAAGAAAAAGATGATCTCAGTTCTGAAATCAAAATTGTTGTCAGTGTGTTCCAGCAACCTCTAAGGATAAAATGCCCCCTCAAGACGAAGCCCTGCATTCTTCAGCCACATCCAGCTTCATCTGCTGCAGTGGAGAAGGGAGTTTCTCTGGAGGTCGAGGTCAGGTCACAGATACAGACTGTTTGCAAAAGCACTGGAGTATCTGATGAGAAATTGCATCAGGTCCCTGAGGCAGGAGCATGAGATCCCACACCAGTCAACAGCATGCAGAACTTGGTATCTTTGGGCAAGAGTGCACCACAAGTTGTTGGGTTTGGCACAAGTCCCTCACCTGATGTTTTAAGTAGTTATAACCTCACCACTTCAGTGGTGTCCACTGAAATCCATTTATAAACTCAAGTGTTGCCATGTACCAGGCATGAACTGAACACTAATCCCCTATTTGCTGCTTTGTTGCAAACAGCAGATGTTACACCATAACTTCTCACAATCAAAAGTATATTAAAAAGTAGTCTGCATGCATATAGGATCAGAGAAGCCAACCTGTATTTAAACTGTAGTGACAACTAAATTCTTAAATAACAAGTGTTTCTAATATTCTTAAATAGTATTTGAAAGTAGTTCTGATACTCAATTTCATTTCTTCCTTATCAAAAATCAAGTATTTAAAACTCATTTCTGTATTGGATATTTGTATATACAATTTATGGTTTAATGGTCTTTTTTGCCAGATGATTGCTAGCCTTATTCATGGGTGTACCACTTAAAAACAGTGGTGACATGAATATGCAAGCCCTCTCTTTATATTTGGTATTACTTTTAATGTGAAACTAACATAACTGTTTGGCACAGCTTGTGGCATTTGCTTACAGTAGGTTTCAGCAGGCTATATCTCATTTTGTCACAAGTTCTCTCTTGAGTCCAGGCTCAAAGTATGTTCCTTTTAACTCTACTGATACCATAAAAAGTAACACTGGGTGTCATTAAAATAGTTTATGAAGATTTTAAGCTTTCTTACAGCAGTAAGATGCAATTTTAATACTGATCTGAGGGCAGATCCTGCAGATATGCCTTGAGCAGAATGGCATCCCTTGCATCCAATTCTGCATTTGTTGGCACTGTGTGTTGATGTGGGTTAAATCTGCCTTCCATGAAAACTCAAGACTAATGTTTTGAATGAGTGCTCTTGACTGCTTAAACTCAATTCAAACCCACAGTAAACAGCCATGATAGTCTCTTATCATAAGTTATAAAATGTCTATATTAAAATGAAAATTACAAGAAAAAATAAGAGGTATATGGAATAATAAAGGGAATCTACCATTTACCATACTTAAATACATTCTATACACTTTTCAAAGGAAAAATCAACACTCTTGAAAGTCTGGATCTGCATTGGTTAATCCCCAAAAAGGCCCACTGACCACCTGACATCTAGATTAAGAGAGCAAAGTACAAGGAAAACAGGAAAACTAATGCATAGAATAGGTTATTTTTAATAATACACGTTTTTACTAACAAGGATTTTGAATGTTCTGAAATTCCTATCACCAGTGACAGTGCAATAACTATTAATTCAAGCCCCCCTTTGTATCTGCAGCAATTCCTCAGTGGGTGATTTCAAAGCTTAGGCCTTGCTTTTGGTAGGAAGTACAGGGCAGAACATAACCTTTCAGCTGTGCTGGTAATTATGAGTATAAAGGGACTGTGGGTTTGAATCATATTTCAGAAATATTTGAGCCCAATCCCTTATAGCCTTTCCTGAACTAAAGCTTGCCCAACGCTGTTTTGTGCTGCAGCAGGGAACGCTGAAATCCATTGGTGCCAGGTGGCACTGTATCCAGGGCAGCTCCCAGAGGGAATGGGATATGAAATCAGCTCTGACGGGATTCCTTCCTGTCCCTACACTTACACAGATGCCCCTGCACTCGAATTCTAGGAGGTATTTGTCGCAATTAGCAATTAAATTGAGCCGAGGGACTGGGTGTCAGACATGTGCAGCTGGGGATTACTGGCTGGGCGCCTCCAGCCCGTTTGGAACAACACAGGGAGAGCCAACACATATCTCAGCAGGAGCTCTGCCATGGCCTTGGCTGCAGCCAAAGGGCCTCGCCCAAAGAGAAGGGCACTGCCTGCAGAACACAGCTGAGCCTCAATGAACAGCCAAGGGGGGCTGGTGCAGTCTTGCACTGTTACCCATAAGCCATGGCTCAAATTGCATTGCAGTTCTTTCAGCTTTATAACCACACTATAAATCAACAGTATGTTTGACACAGTCAACAATTCATTATCAGAAGGAAATATTTTCATGTTTATCTTGTCTTCTTTTAGAGAAAAATGAAATAAAATTACAAACTTAGAGTGTAAATAAAATTAGCAAAACAGATGCAGAATTAAGATTAAAATTCTCATTTCTTCTTGACATTTATAAACATTAAAGAAAAGATGTATGTTTGTAGGGCTGCTTAAATTTTTTTAAGTGAGGCACTCTTATTTATGCCCTTCATGTATTATTCAATGTTCTCAGAAACTTTGCAAGGCTTTGAATCAAAACAGTCTCACTGTTATTTATTGACAATTGTGGAAAATGTGATATTTCCATTGTCTAAAATAGATGCCTAAAGAAAAAAAAAATTAAAAAGTGTGGCATCTGCCTTTTAATTGCCCCAGATGGCACACTTATCTCATTGAAGGGGAATGAGAGGATGGTAACAACTTACCTTTTTCACATCTTATGTGGGCGGATGTCATCAAGCAGAAATTATCTGTCAGGAACCATACACAGGTTAGTGTAATTTGTGAACTGAACACTGCTCCAAAACCCTTACATCAGTGATTTTGAATCCATTTAGTAATCATTCCATTTGACTATTTAAGAATTTGTAGCCAAACTGGCACCCCAATAATATTTCTGATGTTGAAGTCATTAAGCTTAACCATTTATTCCTACTAATATTACAATCTATTGTTTATATGAAGTAGCATTTCAGGGCCCTGTTCGAGATCACATTGAAATAGATACTGAAAAAGCCTTCTCAGAGAGTGCCTGTGTGGACAACACTGCTGGGTAAGTGTCTAGCCCAGACTGTCAGTAAAGATAGAAAGGAACAAGGGCAGGAGGAAGACAGTAACTGTGTTATGCTCCTTGGCTTACATGTATAAATACTATGAAGTTGATAGAAGCAAGACCAGCCTCTAAGAATAAGATCAAAATATAAATACTATAACATCAGTTGAATAAATGAAAACCATATATTTCTGGTTCCTCTTCTGAGCTATTCAAGTTTTCATTAACTAGTTTACAGATGAATACACATATATAAATTTCTACTTGTTCAATACTGAACCTCAGTACTGAAAAATTCACACATATCTCAAATGTTATTATTAAAGCAATCCCAGAAGGATTAATAGAATGCTTAATAAGATTAGGATAAAATACTTTGCAAGATTCTTAGTTTTTAAAGTCTACTTGGTGGTGGTGGCTGTTCATATTTTTGCCATTTAAAAGAAGCAAGGTAAAAAGCTTCTGCTTTGACCATTCTTCTGCTGTTACCTTTGAAATATGGTTAAATTCAATTTAGTTATCCTGAGCTCAAATTACAGTGCTCTGCTAATACAGTTTCTGCTCTTCCCTGAAGCTGGATAGTTACTGACATTGGCAATTATGCACAGTTGATGCCAGTTTTCTTACTTCAGTTGAAGCTGAAATGGATTCCTGCTTCATTTCTGGAGCATTCCTGCTTCATTTCTTGACCAGCACTGGCTCAGATCACATGCACCCTTGACATCCTTTCCCCATTGCCCTGTGTGTGCCTCCCAGGGACTTAGAGCTGATTGTCACCTCCTGTGTCACATCTCACTTGGCTACAGCAGGGCAGTGCTTTCTGGCCCATACAGAGGAGCCTGTGAGCACATTCTAAATGCCATCTCCTTCTACATTATCATGGTATCTCATTTTGCCTTTTGCTCCTGGCTGAGTGTTTTTATAAACTGATGAAATTTGTACTGGTTGCAAACATTACATTTTGGCAGAAGCATGTGGTAATTGGCAAGGCATTACTTTGATTCAAAGGAGAGAGCTCTTAAGAACTATATTAGACACCAGGTCAGTGAGAGTTCATATTTTTAAACATATTAAATTTCTTTAACTAATTTTGAGCTCACCTTAAGAGCTCTGCAAGAGTGTTCTTCAATTTCTGGGAAATTTTATGATATACATATTTCACTGCATCCTTTGCCTTTCCCACAGTGAAGAGGATTCACAATCAGACTCTTCTCTACCTGCAGGCTATGAACAGAATAAAAGTAGATCAGAAATATTTTTTTTACTCATCAGAACATAGAAATCCAGTTAGGTATGCAAGTTAAATGAGCAGACACTTCTCAGAAACCTATTTTGGGGTCATAAAAATCCTTTCACAAATTACACTTGTTTCCAGATAGAACTATAAATATCCAAGTTGCACTTCAGATTTCCCATCAAATGCTTTTTCTGTCCCTCAGTGATGCAAGTGCTATATACTATAAACCTCTCTATATCTCATAATTTCACACATAAGGTACCAAGGAAAATAAAGTGAGATGCTAAAATCATTACTGTGATAACCCTAGGAGATGCAGCACTGATAAATAATTAACTGTTGAATATCACCACTACTTACTTCCTCACTTATTCTGACTTAATATAAAAAATGTCTCTCAGATTCACCATGTCTGTATCTTCCAGTTTAAATAATGCTTGGCTGATACCATGGAGCCAAGGTAAAAGTGAACATTTTCCCCAAAGCAGAAGAGCTTTCAAAACGAGGTGAGAGCCACTGTGTGTGTCTGTCTCTGACCAGTCTGTTTCCTCTGAGTATTCAGGTTTCAGCATTATACCAAAACCTAAACCAGTTAAGGTTGAAGATTACACCACGACTCATCTACCAGAAATAGCTGCACACCATCATCTTTCAGGACCTCACCACAGCTGCCTCCCAAGCTCTACTGCAAATCTGTATAGAATTTACATTATATTAAAAAAGCCATATGTTGCAGTAGGGTGCCATTATTGAGCTTAGATGGTTGGATCATAACAAACCCACTCCTAATCTTTTACACTGGACCATGCAGTAATCTTCTCAGAGATTATCAAAATACATGTCCTGCTATGTACAACCATTTGAGTTAGAAAACCATGAGTTAGAAAAATTCGGCCTATATAGCAGTACCAGGATTTGTTCTGTTACAGTTCAGGCACAGCTAAAGTCTGAAACAGAATATTTCTGTGCCACTTAGACTGCCCATCTACAAACTAACTGACTTTGTTACTGTTACAATAAGTAATGGTAATTATTTCTAGATAGATTTTTAATGGGTTTACACTATTTCAAAAGCACATCAAATTTGCACTTTAACCCAAATTTCACATATTTCCCAAACTGTTTGGATGCAGAGCTGAGTCACGGGTTTTGGCAGAGCTCTGGGACCCCAGGGGAGAGAAGCTTAAATCCAGGCAGTTGCTGGCCACAGATCCTCCCTTGCACCTCCATCTCCAGAGTGGGCACAGGCACAGATGTGCCTGCTTGCCATGACTCTGCCTCTCTGTATCTCATAATTTCACACAGTAACTTCACATGCCTGAAGTCAGACAAGTCAGCCCAAGTCCTTTCTACATATATAGGCTGCTTCACAAACATCTGAGTGCACAGTGCCTTAGGTTGCTTTCTGGTTTGCATTTCACTGAGTAGTACTGACAGAGATCTGTTTGGTACAAACAGATCACACAACCTTATCAGAAGTCAGATTAAATAAATATCTTGCAGAAAGTAGTATATCCCTTGAACTCTTTCCCACTAGCACTGAACACACTGTTCCAGTAGACATCTCACACTGTGTACACAGGCAAGATCCCTCCCCTATTTCAGCTAAATATTCCACTTCTTCTGCATTGGTTCTCTTAACCACAGTCTAAGCCTACAAACTCATATTGAGATATTGGCTAGTAAGGGCTCAAAGTATTTTTCTCAAATTTGCTTTCCAAAACAGTTTCCCCTCCTCTTGGCAGAGCTTTATTATTTGTCCCAGATGTTTTTTCTTTGAATTTGGCTGTCAGTTTTAAAATGTTCACTCCAGTGAGCACTATTCACTCCAGTGAGCCTTTCTTACAAGATGTGCTTCCTACAAAGATGTCCCAATAGAGTTTACTTATATTTTTCACCTATAATTTGTATTGTGAGAGTCCCAAGTTAATTATTCTATTATTTTGCCCAAGACCAACGTGAAGCAATCCTTCCCTTTTTCTTTTTTTCTCTGTCTTATAATGATATTCATAGTCTTCTCATCTTTCTCTTATTTTCTAGTATTTCTGAAAGAGAATGAGAGAATTTTTCCAGGTAATTCTCTGCTGACTTCTAATGCAAACTCTTGCTATGAAAATGGTTAGCTCCAGCTGGTCTTCTTTTTAGCATTTGTGAAGCGTTTCAGTGAGATCTGCTGATATTAAACAACCCATCTGAATAGAAAAACAGGATCGACACATTCGATAAGCCAACTTGTCTCAGCTGGCAAAGTACAGATGCTTTCTAAGTCACCAACAGAAGCATTATCAGCTATGTGCCTGCATTAATGAAATCATATAGTCTTGGGATTACAGGGCCCAGCTCTGCCCTCTCCCTCATTCATCATTGACCTCAGAGGGTGATGTAATTCAAAACCAAAACATGGCCTATGGCCAGTACAGGTATTGCCTGCACTTTGTCAACCTGTGAAAACCCAGTGCAAAACATAAAAGAAAAGCTCAGATCCATGAAATTGAATCTAGAAAGATTTAGGCACCAAAACTCTCCAATTCAAAATAACTTTGTGAGAAAGCCATCTCACCCTAATAAACATAAGATCACAAAATGTGTCTTTGTTTTCCATCCCAAATGTCCACAGGTACTTTCAATATTATAAAAATTTGAAATATAAAAAGTCCTGGTCTGAATAATGAGCCAGCCTGGTTTTGGACCAGCATTCTTTGGGTGATAATCTAATCTTTGGGTGAGTGTGGAAGCCTTCACTTCTTCACAAAGACAAATTTTGCAAGTATATGCAACTACCAAATGATGACAGCATAAAAATAGCAAAGGGGCACGAGATGACTGTTGAGTAAGAATTCACATAAGGCAGGAATCCTCATTCAGCCTTTTAATTATTTTAATTATTACACAGACACACACACACAGACACACACACACAAAAAAAAAAAAAAATGCAAACCAAACCAAAAGAGTCCTGTTTGCTTCCATTTTGAAGGACTGGTCAAAACAAAAGTGAGGAGTTGAAACCTTCTTGCTGAAGCTGAGCTACTACACAGAAAAGGAAAATCCATGGAAACAGAAAGAAACACTAAAGGCTATACCACAGAGAAGCTTGCAGTTGTGACTTGGTCTGTGCTGGCAGCATGAATAAAGCACTTATGTGGAATGGTGTAAGGATACTCTTGTACATACTGCTGAGCTCTAGGTGATTCTCTCCTGAGTATATCATGGTTTTTTGCTTATTCTTCTGAACTGCCCAATTCTGAACCAAGGTATTTTGGTAGTTAATTAGGATATTGAGACTTTTACTGTACTGCTTTCCTGCTGTTATTCTGGCAGCTCATGAGCAAAACTACTAAACTGAAAGAAAGCAAACTGGAAAACAGCATTTGTGTATGTCTCGAAACAGTGTACCATCACATGGAACAAATAAACCTAGAAAAACAAATTTCACAGAAAGCTTTGCAGGAACATCAGGTGAAGCTTTTCTCTCAGCAGTTCAGATGTGAAAGTGTCAATGCAATGAGTTCCTTGTGACTGTGCTAATGGTTCCTTGTGGCAGCTAACTGCTGGCCTGTAAAACTCTGCTGAATTAAAATCCCATTCCCCCTCCCACTGAGAAAATTCAGAGGCAGCAGCAAAACTGTGAACCTCTGTATTTCACCGCATCTTCTCTCACCCACAACTTTCTTCTGGAAGAGCACTCTACCAGACTGAAGAACTTGGTAGCAAAGCCTGGAATAAAAACTGCTTCATATACCTTGTTCCCCACTCAGGAAAGCATGAGATCTAAGCCCAGGGTCTGGCACAGTGCCCAGCTTCCCCTGGCAGCTCCTGGAGTCCAGGAGCTTCTGCTGAATCTGCAGCCCTCTGCAGCTTCCTGGAGAGCTGTTATTTTTCAGGAGGGAGTAAAGCAAGGAAAGGCTAAGGAGACACTGTGTTCTGTACATTTTCTGAGGCCCTTATGAATGCATATCATTTTTTCTTTCCAGCAAACACAGATTTCTTCAGTTATACACTGGTTATAAAATTAGTTTTATAGGTAGTGCAGAGATCCTGCTGGTTTGTAAAAGACATGAGGGGAATAAGAGCGATATCACATGTTCATATCAAATACGTGTTCCTCCCAGTACTGATGATTAACTAGTGCAAAGTAAAAATATTTAAATAAGTGACTTAAAAGTGAATTAATTAATCAATTACTGAAAAGTGACTTAATTCCTCAATATTTATAAGATATACATGACTGTAAGGGGAAAAATGTTTGGTTGGAAGTTAATGATTGTTTTATGATTTATGATAAGGCAATAAATCTCTATGCCAAGAGGAGAGAAGATCAAAGGGAATCACATCCCATTATGAATCCTGAGGCAGCCTGAAGACTTAGCTTCTCATATCTTGTTTCTTGGTAAGGCAAAAATTTGAGCTTGAAATGGAAAAAGATAAAACAGGCTCTGACAATTGAATCAGAAGCAGCAGCAGCTCTGGAGCTGAGTTACTATGGCAATGGCAGTGCTGCTGCACAGCTTCTTCTAACTCTCACTACTGCTACGACAGCTTTGCAGATGTACGTGGGAAATGTCCACCCCACACATGCCACGGTCTCAGGTGCCCTGATCTCCACTGAACGGAAGAGAAAATTTGTGTGATTAAAATATGCAATTTGCAATTTTCCATGGAAACAGTCCTGGAGCATAGGAAAAGGTCCAGAATTCTTCCTGATCTTTTGTGGCAGGAAGGTAAATGCCAGTGCTTAGAAGGTATTTTATAAGCACAGAATTTTTATTACAGGAATTTTAGGCATTTTTTTCAGCTGTAACTATCTCACGTCTCTGAATTATAGATGTCTTGTTACTGCCAGGGAAGGATGGTATCATCTTTTTGGCAGAGCATAGCTTGGAGCTCTACATAAGTAATGGATCTAGTTCTGGTGCCAGGTTAATAAATTAGTAATTATGACTCTTTGGATGTACAACAATCAGTGCGTCAGTACTCACCAGTGTCCTCTTTCCTCTTAGAGGTCTAGATAAATGCATCACCTTTCCTGTTACTGATGCAATGCTCTCTGCACTACACATTAAAAGCACATTTGCTCTTAATTATTTTTGAGACAATATTTAATATTTACAGTCTAATAGCAAACAGAAGTTCTCAACAGAAATTGGGGCCCTTTATAGGTGTCATGGGAAAATTAACTATATCCCAGCTGAAGCCAGGACAGTAGGAAGCATAAATGTAATCTTTGATGAAAAATATGATTGCTGAAAGTACAGCTTGTGCAAACTCATTAAGTCCTATAAGCAGACATGTATGTGGACCCTCAAATAAATTTCATATTGAGAATTTCATCATCCATTTTGTGGAAAAGCAGTTCTTTTCACCCATTGTGCGCATATGCTTATAGCCCAGATTGTAGTCCTGCTAATGCTTGTTTTTAAAGTAGACCCTCTCTGGGGAGCAGATGAACAAGGTTACCACATGTGCATTAATCAATAGGAGGGTCAGGGACAATTACCATAATGAATGGTAAGAGAGAAAATTCCACAGTTCATATATAATATGCAATGTATCATCTGAGAATCGAATATGTTTTTATGTCCAAATCCCTAAGTTTTTGTCTCTCTACATGTTCCATAAACACGTTATTGAAAAATAGCAGGAAGAAATTCTTTACTGTGAGTGTGGTGAGACACTGGCACAGGTTGCTCAGCGAGGTTGTGGATGTCCCAGCCATGACAGGGTCCAAGACCAGCTTGGATAAGGGCTTGAGCAACCTGGTCTAGTGGGAAGTGTCCCTGCCTATGGCCGGGGAGGTTAGGACCAGATAATTTTTAAGGTCCCTCCCAAACGCTTCACGGTCTATGATTCTATGACTAAGAAGCAGAGAAATCTGACGGTGCACTTTGCTAAGTGTACGGCTATACGTCCATGGTATAGCCATACATCCATACAGCCGTATAGCAGACACGGTATCATCTGCCCGCTGCCCGTTCCCCTGTGCCCACGTTCCTTTCCACCTTTGGCGCCCAGGGCCCGGCCAGCCCGGCCGGAGGCGGGGGCTGCGGGCGGCGGCGGTGCC
>WEIU01015683.1:208573-259860 GCA_013389925.1 Aegithalos caudatus
GGGGGCGGAGGGGCCGGGATTTGCCTGCCCCTGCCTCGATGATGGAAGGAGGAGGGTACATCCGAGAGGTGCCTGACGGGGTGTCCCTTTCCGAGCAGGAGCAGAGGACGCAGCTGGAAAAGGAGGTGTCCCGCAGCCGCATCCCCCGCCTGGTCCTTCGGCCGCAGCAGAAGGTATCTCCCGCTTCCGAATCGCCCTTTTCGGAAGAGGAGAGCCGGGAATTCAACCCGCCCAGTTCCTCCGCGGGCTCCGGCAGGACTATCAGCAGCAACAGCTTCTGCTCAGGTACCGCAGAGAGATCCCCCCCAGCCTCGGGGTCCCTGGGGAGCGCGGTGTGCCCCACACGGCCGTCCCCGAGGCTTCGCTGTCATCCCAGCCGCAGCATCTGTGTGTCGGGCTCCTATCGAGCCCGCATGAGCAATCCGTTTTACCGATGAAGATGGGCAACCATTGATTTTTCCAGGGAAATTTAGTATCTGTTCTTTTAATATGTGTCCGTAAGCGACACCAGATGTTTCCATTTCGAGTTCTGCTATCCACTGCTAAAAAAAGTTGGCGGTTTTATTGCGGCAGAAGCGTTGCTTTAAAGAGAAAGATTTGCCGTAAGAACTGCAGCGTGGTATTAAGGCATTTGTGAAAGCCCTTAAATCAAAAGTCGGTAAAACAGGGGAATTGCTATTAAGGGTATCAGACTGCAATTCCTTTTGCTTTTTTGACAATGATCTCCATGAATTGGAACTGAATATGTAGGTGGAGTCTTCACTGTCATATTGAAACAAGTTTTGTTTATTACAGAATTCAGGCTTCTACTGATGAGTGTGTCGCCAGACGTGAGTTGGGCATGATGGCTTCTCTACAGAGAGGGCAATGGATGGGTGATTGATCAGAAGTAAATTATTACTCTCCAACTGTAGACAAAATGTCATTTGCTCTTCTAAATATTACATGAGGGACAACTTGAAAACAGGGTGTTTTTTTTAATGTTAAATATTTGGTCTGTGTAGAGTTTAGCACAATTTAAATGCCTGGCAGTTAGACTCAGATGCCTACTAGTGGTGAGTAATTTTTTAATTCAGTGAAACTCTTCACTGTAAATTACATTAATTGACGGCCCCAAATTAAGGGTCACATTATGAACACCTTGGACTCTATATGCCTATGTTAATTTAAAAGGGTTTTTTTGGTGGCGAAATTAGTTTTCAATAGTCAGTTTTTCAGAAAGCATAACATTTTCAGTGGTGGAATTGGAAGTGCTAAGTTATTGGTTGGACTCAATGACTTTCAAGGTCTTTAGAGCCTAAAAGTTTCTATGATTCTGTGATTCTCTATTTAAAAATCTGAATTATAAGAAGGGTTTTTTTTTTGTAGTAGTAGTTTGTATGAGAGCAACTTCCCATGCTTCCTTTTTTTGGTTCGTATTTTCAATTACCAGAGGTGTTCCTAGGAATAGACAGGAATGCTCTTATTTATCTTGGTTTTTACCACAGTAGATTAGATTATTGTTATTACTTTTTTAACTCCTTTCATGAAAAAATAGTGTATTGAACACAGTGTTCAAATTTTCTTAGATGAGAAACACAATATCCATGTTTTGAGTCTAGCTTTGCCAGATTTTGCAATTCAGGCTCAGTGGAATGATCTATTTGGTTATTGTTTAATGAACAATGCAGAGCGTTAAACAAACATCATAAGATTGTAAGAATGCTGGAGTCTTTTTCCCATGCCTTTTTAATCCCTCCACCTTACCTGCTTGAGTTTGCATATTCCAAAGAAATAAAATCATTTGAAGCTTCCTAGAAATACGTTACTTTTATGATCTCTCCCAAATGGCTGCTTTTCATCCTGATTTTTTTTCCTTCTGTTGACAAGCCTTTCATCTTGATCACTGACATTTTTTTCATCTTTTGGGTTTGTACCCTGTTCTTCAGATCTACTCAACAAGTACCTGCCACTGTCAGATACCCTTGCTGTCCCACTGCACTGCACAGGCTGTCTTGAGTCCCAGCAGCATGTTGTTTTTATTCTGGGCGTGTCTGGTCTCATGGCTTGACAGTTTTAAGGCACCTTTCACAGAGGTATTGCAGCATGCAATGTTGGTCTCTTAACCTGCATCTTAAGCACAACTGCTCATGTCTTTTATTTATTTTATTCATCTTTTATATTGTTTCATGAATGCTGCATTGATTTAGTTTGAGTTTTTGTTGTTTTTGTTTTTTTTTTTGTCCATGGGAGAGCTTTGTATTTCTAAAGCTGCCTGCAGCCCCCATACAGGTACACACTACTTGGTTTGCTGCTCTGAGTGAGACCTTACACAGCCATGGATCAGCCAAGGCATTGTCCTTCATCCCAGACCCTGGTTCAGTGGTTGCTAGGTTTGATGGATTTTTCACTGGGATGCAGGTATAATGACAGTCACTGACTTGATTTCGTCATTCTCTGACATCTCTTTCCTGTCGTCCACTTATGATCTTTCTCTATCATAGTTTGTCTAATTTAGAGTGAAATCTCTCAGGGGCAGCAGGTGGCTGCTAATTCCTGTTTCTGGGGTGGGGATGGTGAACAGATGTGTGGAGAGGTGAGTGGAGAGGCCATAGCCCCTAACCTGCTTCGCCTGGTGCTTCTTCTTAA
The DNA here is from genome assembly GCA_013389925.1 of Aegithalos caudatus. Taxonomy (NCBI): domain Eukaryota; kingdom Metazoa; phylum Chordata; class Aves; order Passeriformes; family Aegithalidae; genus Aegithalos; species Aegithalos caudatus. Next base: position 211,202 of record WEIU01015683.1, read on the forward strand.
TTGAGAAGTAGCATGTGCAAAAAGGGTATTTAAAGTTAGTAAGCAGTACATTTGGAAGAAAATAGCAGATGGGAACACTAATGTAGCAGTATGAGAAAGCTCATGAGCATTTGGATAGATGTCTCTTTCGTAATTTCTTTTGAGCATTAAGCCCCAAAGTGTTCTTGATAAGCAGCAGATAGTATGAATTGATCCCTGGAATAATTCCTTTCCTCTTTACCCTTCTCATGTCAAGTTTTTGTCTACCTTTCTGCCATTATTATTGACAAGTTGTTAGATCCGTAGATTTCTTTTTACACCAATAGAAATTACTTTCTTCCCCTCATCCATTAAATATGTAATTTTTGCTTGATTCCCTAGAGCTTCTGGTGTTGTCCATTTTTTCCTGTATGCTTACGTTGGTCTCCAGTGAATAAGTGAAGGCTTGGAGTTCCTTCTCTCTAAATGAGAGTAGTTCTTGTAGGTATTATTAGTGTTGGTTTTGGGACCATGGCAGTTCTGCAAGCATGGTGGTAACAGCAAAAAATATCTCTTGGCAAAAGAAAAGAGACAGATTTTGTAATGCTTAGTTTCTTTTGAAGAAGTTGTTAGTTCTGGCTGTGATAGGTTTAAATCTGTATGATCAGCTCTCTCTTTGTCTCCTGTGAGTGAATCAGAGCCTCACTTGATCGCGTTGGTCAATTACTCGCAGTTGACTTTGTGTCAGTTTTGCTTTGTAACTCTGTATGAAACACAGTGAGAGTGTTGGTCATGTCTGTGATATTCCTGATAAAATGTCCAAACAACGCTACAATGTGTGTTCAATATTCTTTGTTTTTGCGAATGAGGATGCTGTCTAGATGTTGTGTAGGCAAGCTGAGCTTTTTGTATCTGCATTCACCATGCACAAACCTTTCTTAAAACCTTAGAGCATCTGGGGTCCTGGTTCTCGTTTGATATGGGAGCACTTCCCTTCTTCGGCTTGGGTGTTGGCCATAGAACTCAAATGATGTCAGATGATGGAAAAACACTCTCCCAGCAGCTTTGTGTGGCTCAGCTGCCACTGAGCATTTGCCTGTGCCACGCGTGTTTCTTTCCTAAGTTGCACTTGGCTTCCAAGTGGCTGTGTGCATTTACCTTGTCAGCTGGGTAGAGAATGTGATCCAGAGCATCCCTAACAAGCCTCCTGCTGACCGTGAATCCATGGAGGAGCAGCTGCTGGGCCTTTGGTCATTCCAGTTAGTGTTTGCTTTGTAAGAAATATACTTTGGGCTGTCCTTGATTTTGGTGTTCATGTTCTTGGTTTGAAGTCAGCCTGTGATAAGCTCAGTAAGTGTGTTCAGCCTTTGTTTTAAAAAGGAATTTAGTCTTTTCTGCTTCTGGTTTTTGAATAGCTCTGCTTTTAAATTTCTCTTTATGAAGATGACTTCTTACATGGTACCTCTACAACAATGCCCAAGCTCTGTTTCAGCCTTTTCTAGGATGGCAGCTGCCAGAGTTTCGGCAGGGAATGCAGTGAAGCTTTGCTACCAAGATGCAGCTTTGCAGGAAGCACTTGTACATTTAATAATTAGTTCAGCAAAGGAATTTTTGAGCCAGAGGACTTGGTTTATGTCTGTAGCAAACAGTTTCTCTTTTTTTGGGCTTATGTGTAAATCACCTTTTTAATTAGTCTGCGAGCTATTGAAAACCAGTAGCATCTCTGTCCATCAATAACTGTGACTCACTCCAACGCAGTCTTCAAAAATAGGAATTGAAGCTTCGTTTTTGCTTCTTTAGAATTTCAAGTTCAATCCTTGTTTCATAACTTGTTCTTTTCTGGGGTAAAGATTTTATTTAAATCTTGTCCTTTGCATGTGTGGCACAATAAATGTGCACGTGTACAGTGGCTGCTGTAAGCCTGGGGTGTGGGTGCTGCAGCAGGAATCTCAGTGTTGCCATTCCTTGCTCACTTTCTGCTGTGCACACTCCCCCTGATCTCAGAGATTATTTGCCAATTGGCCCAGCTATTGGTGGATGCTGGGGCTGAGTTCTCAGTGTGTGTCCAAAAAAGCATGTGGGCTTTAGGCAGGCTTGTTAAGTCCATGTGAATGCACAACCCATTTTGTTTGCCACAGACAAGAAGAGGTTGTACAACCATTACTGAGGAAAAAAAGCTGTACCTTCTTGCACTCCAGTAGATAATTTCTCTATTAGAGCATGGAAACAGATTGCATTATAAAGCAGCTAGCCTTGGCAACTACACTAAATAAGTATGTGTACTGAAATATATATTCCTGAATAGAAATAAATACAGAAAACTAAATTTTAGTATTTTAACAAGTCAACAGATTGAGGCCAGGCAGTTAGTTTGAATTACTGAAAGTACTTGCTCCTATTATTTGTTTGTATGTATGTATGTATTACTATGGAAACAGTAACCTCTCTCATTCTTGTTTCTAGTTATAAGAAAAAAAATATTTTATTTAAATAGTTACTTACTGGTTTATGTTTTTGATTATTACTCGGAGTTGCTAATTCAAAGAACTTAAAAGTTCTCAAGAATGTGATACTGAAAGTTAGATTCTCTTTCTTGTAGTCCTTTGTGCTATGCTTTTTCCACAATCATTTTGCCTTTCTTTCAGACTTCTGGAGGTCTTTTCTATAGCACTTTTGTTTGCAGGACTTTATAAGGCAATTCCATGATGACTGTGATGTTAATTTACAAAAACATTGAAACAAAATCTGTTTTCAAAAATACACATATGGCCTTTTTTTCATGAGGGTGACACTGGTGACTTGCTTCCTTTTCTCACTGCTGCTTCCCTAGAGAATTTCCTGCTGGATGAGCTTACATGCAATAATTTATTATTGCTTCATATTATGAGCCACCAGTTCTGTTTCTGTGGCATAGAAATCTGTTCCAAACCTGGAAATAAGAAAAGTGCCTAGGTACTAAAGAGCAAAGTCTGCTCATTCCTCAGTTTTTGGCTTTTCCCTGCTTCCCTTTCAACTTCAGTACTTATTCCCCCTAACTGAGTAACAATACTTTTGTTCCTCTTGCCATACAACAACATCAGGAAGCCAAAATATTTGACCTTTTGGATGTTTTTTTATCACCTTTTTATGTGTCTGTCAGTACTGCGAACCTTTAAAACCCAGCCCAGAGCCTCCTGGGGTCAGTAGGACAGTTCCCATTCCCTCTGGAACATTTTGCATGGTGTCCTGAGAGCAGTCACCCTTTCTACTACTCCTCAGCCTTTCTACTGCCCTTTCATTTGTAGCTTCTTGTGTACTATGGGCTGAATTCTAAACAATATCCACTATTTTCTTCACCACAAATGCATAATCCAATACCTTTTTTTTACAGTGCTTTTCATGCAGCTTTCTATCGAGTTGAATATTGTTATGCACTCTGAAGAAGATCACATCTTGTAGAAGGAGTGAAACTTTAATCAGAAGTCTTGGATTTACTTTGTGTTAAAAGAGAATCTTGATGTTTTGAGAGAAATTCAACATTACATATTTTAGCCCTACATTTATAGGATTAGTATATGTCCATGAAATTTTCAAACATTTTGAAGCGCATGTGACTAGATTCTATGGTGCTGCTAAGTGCCACTCGGGGCTTGAGGATAGTTAAAGGAAAAGAAAAATATGCATAAAACAATAATGGATAGAATATATTTTATTTCCTTCCATGACAAGATAAGCAGGGCAACATTATGAGGTGATCTGCTGAAGCTGTGAGTCCCAGTTATATGCTGTTAACCATGGAAGCAGAGCTAAATGAGACCAAATGAGTATAACATGTTGCACCATCTCAGGAATAGGTAAATTTCTTTGTGGTCTATTGAAGATTTTTTATTTCCAAAAATGATACCTTCAAAACTGGAAAGAATATTTCTGATTTCTTTCTTTGATGCATAATGGAATAAGCCAAATAAAACACCCCAGAAACCCATCTATATATACACATATATTTCACTTAATATTATATGCACAGTATTTCTTATACTGTTTCTTATACTGGATGTAGTCAATGCTTTCCCAACAGAGGTAGCAGCAGTGGTTCCACTTCCAGCTGTTGTCATCAGAAAAGATTAATGAGATCTACTAAATTGCTTAAACCCATACCAAACAGAAAAGACTTGTCCTTTTTTAAGATTTTTTTCCTATCCTTACATATAATTAAAATTTTTCTATAAACTTTTCAAATAGATTTTTCAGTCCTTTATCAGTTTAAACCCCTGGTCCAGATGTTTTCTCTAATGTGATAGTGAAACTCAGGGAGCTGTGCTATTCCTGCTCTCCTAGTGACAGCGCTATTTTTATTGATATTTTTATTCATAAGCCCTTATGCTTCTCTTCTGTAATACACCATTACTGGGGCTATAAATGTAATGATAAAGCCAGTAAGCCATAATTATATAGTCCTCTTTTTTTTTTTTCATATGTTTTGACAGAGCTTATTTCAGTCCTGTTTGTTAGTGAAATGTTCAAGTAGAAGGAACATCAGTAGATTTGCTGCCAAAATCAATTAAAATTAGCTACTTCAGTATGACTTAGCAATTGTACAGTCAGACATCAAGAGCAGATACCTTTAAAAACATGTTTATGTGAAATCCTGCATTGCAAAAGGTGCCTGAGCTTAGAAGCAGGTCAGTCCATCATTTTTCACCTTCCTCCTCTTCTATATAATCTCAGCTGTCAGCATTCCTGCCGTGCTGTGACTGAGCACAGAGGGCCTCTTACCAAAGTCAGTGAGCAGCTCTCATACTAAATTTTCAGCAGTTGGTGTTCAGTCTGTGGGTGTGACAGAAGCCAGTTCAAAGGGGCTGGTGAGCAACAGGTGTAAAAGTTGCCTGTACATTGATGATCCTCAGCAACCAGTTGAAGATGTTTAGTCTTGATTTTACTGGGTTAGGTTTTATGACTAGAACCTTACAGTCAAAAGTTCTAGCTTGAAAAATGGACTTTGAATAGCAGGGTGTTTTCCAGATGTGGAATATCTGACAGAAAGAAAAGCATGCAGGTTGTAGGGACCTGTGGAGATCATTTCATCCAGCCTCTTTTTTGAAGCTGGACTGTTCCCAGCACATCCCAGCAGCCATCTATTTTCCTTTGGAGTCTAGAAACCCTTCAAGGACAAGAGTTTTCACAGCCTCTGTAGGTGACCTCAGGGAGTGGTGGAGCTGATAGCCAGCCTTTGTTCACAAGCAAAATGGAGCATAGTTAATTCAAGTTTTGCCTGCAGAGACACCGAGATTAAATGTGGAAATTATTTGCATGGCAGGATTTTGCATAAGCAGGCCTCCTTTTTTTTTTTTTTTTTTTTTTTTTTTTTTTTTTTTTTTTTTCCCTGACAATACTGTAGTTGTCCTTGTGCTTCAGCTCTACTTTACTATGTTTGATTTTTGGTAAGAGACTTACCTCACAAGTATGTCATATTCTAGAAATCTTCTTAAATACCAAGCCAATCAGGTCTTCAAAATAATTAAGAAATTACTTGTAAATTGATTAGAATGACCAAGACTAGTAGCATTTTTCAGACTCTGCCTTTAGTGAAGTTAATAAATACTGTTTTCTACAGTCTGTGTGATTTTGTAAGCAACAAGTTGTTACTCGCAAATTATTAAACTTGTAGAGTACATACAGTATGAGGTAGGATTTGTGCCTGTTGAGACCCTCATGGTGTGAATGTGAATATGCTCCTCCCTCTGCCTTTCCATGTGTTCTACCAATTTTAGACTATTGTGTTTCATCTGCTGCTTTTACGGTGTTTCCCAGTTGTTCCAGAATGACACTGTGAATCTGCCATTTGCAGTTTTCTCTGCCTGAGCACTGAGCCCTTACACTCTGGTTCAGCTGCCCAGGTCAGAGCAGTGGTTGTGTTAGTCCTTGGAGAGAGCTGGGACCCTTCAGGCTGTGACTCAGAGTGCTGGGATGATTTATCCTGAATGGGGCTGTCATTCTGACTCACCCCCAGAGGAGCCTCTTTCTCTCCTTTAAATACAAAAAGAGACTTACAGGTGGAGGCAGGTGCTGTATTGCCTTCAGTGTCTGTCAGCAACTTTCGTAATTGCATAAACACCCCTGTGCTACAAGGCTAGCCATGAAGAGAAGACCAAAACAGTTCAAAAACTGAGGGTCAAAAAGGGTGAGGCAGACAAGCAGACTGGGAGATTACCCTGCAGAAGTACCCTTTTTAGTACCCTCATGCCAATAGCCAGCTTGCAGTGCACCTTCCTGGCAGAGCTGTGGCTACCCAGACTAACAGATCCTGGGATGAATGGAAACATTAACCATCGGATAAAAGCCAGGAAATTGTTTTTGTCTTGGTACGCTGAACATTTAAAATTTTGCTAGAGCCACATGTTTAATTTGGGAATTCACATTTCTTGGTGGAAATACAGACTATGTACAGCCTGTACACTGGTCAAGGGACCCTTAGGAGGAGACAAATATTGGGCAGTGAAATAGGGATCAGGCAGGAACTGGATCATTCAGTATCACAGGAGTGCCTAACTCGATCTGGCAGCTAGGACTGAAAGTAAAAAGCAGTCAGTACTTCCTCACTGAGAGCATCATTAATTATTTAGATGTGTTATATAAGGAGGCTGTATATTCAAAGTTTTTTGAAGCCTTTAGGAAAAGGCAGTATTTCTTTAAAAAAAAGGATCTAAGGCATATTATAGTGAACCTTCTAAGAGACCTGGGCTGAGAAAATCATCACATCTCAACATATAGCCTAAAAATCTACAAGAACAGTTTTTTTGTCAATTGTTCAGAGTATTATTATCTTTAATACTTGTTTATATTTTGACTTTACTATTTAAAGGTTAGCCAGGGCATGCAAATGTCAGAGTGCTCTGAGTAACTTGCTTGATGGTTTGTTTGAGGAGACAACTATCCTATGCTTGGCTTTGAAACTTGGCAGGCATGTCTGATCTGGGAGAGGGCTTGGACATAGAATTTCAAGTGATGAAATCCAGCTGATGTTCAAAGGAAAAGTCTACTCCCAGAATGCTCCTGGGAGGCCCCTGTGGAAAACAAAAAGACACTATGAAAGAAAGCAATGGAAGTTGTGTATTATAAATTCATGTGATTTTACCTCTTGTGCAAGTAAATGCAGGCAAGATCAGAAGTACAGCACTATTTACCAGCTTTCTGGTTTTTGTCTTCCTCATGCTGATGTGCCTGAGAAGGTAAATCAGGTCTGCCTCTGTTCCTGAGGAGTCTAGGTCTGAAGTCCTTACTAGGGCAGAACTGCTGTTGAGTTACAGGATTGAATCCTTAACTGACCTTGCTGGAAACTATATGCTGTGGGGGTATACCTACAGTATTAAATACAAATAAATAGCCTGTTCAGGTTTCAGTAGCAGCAAAGATGATGGTAGGTGCAGGCAATTTGGCTGGCAGTAAGCAGCTGAGAGCATCTCACTCTTCACCAGGACTTTTCTTTGTGCCAGGAGGGTGAGTTGTGTGTCAGGTAGATCCCCACAATGTACAGCAGAGCTTCACCACGGTTTCATAAGCAGCTCTTCCATTCTGTGGTAGCAAACATTTAGATTACTTAAAAGGCTGACACAGAAAAATCTTTCCCTACAGCTTGCCCTAGTTCTGAAAAATTTAAATTTTTTTCATGTTTCTGGATAATAATAGTAGAAGGATTAGAAGTTGTACATTACATAAAAAATAAACTATGAGAGAACAGTGAATACAATAAAATCATTCATTTACTGCAGCTGGAGTGGGAGTGCTCACCTGGTTACTGATGTATCTAAAGGTTACAAAGGGCATTGATTAGAGAAGAGCTATTATTCTTTGTTCCAGGCTTTGTTCTTTTAAAAAATGCCGTTGCACTGAAAGCTGAAGTTCTAAACATAAAACAAGGATATGTAGATATGATATAATCTGATGGTACAGTGTCACCAATGTAGTATCACAGACAATGTTGGGGTTGGTAAATAAAACATTTTTATGCTATTCTTTATCTACCCTTTTCCTAATTGTAGTTAGAATGTAGTTAGATAAATACTATATTCTTTATCTCCATTTTTCCTAATTGTAGTTAGTTTTGCACATTTGGGGTTTTTAATACCCCCATTTTTAACACTGTATTTTAGTTCTTCCATTGTGCAAAGTTTTATCAGCTCCTGTGGCTCTTCCAGGCTGCATCTCTATAGCTTTGGGAGTTACTTCTACATAAATTCTCCCATATAAAACAGACCTGTGAGGTTTGCAGAACCTCTGCAGGTATTGCAGTAACTGTGGTGGAGAGATGAAGTAAATAATTTCTTGTAGGTTTGGGTGGGAGGTTTTGGGAGATGAGTTAGCTTGGGTTTTGTTTTTTGTGTTTTGAGGGAGTTTTTGTTTGTGTGAGGATTTTTTGTTGTTTTTCTTCTAATATAAAGTTTGAAAATTAATGCCACAGAAACATCAAATTGGAAAAGTCATTTAAAAAAAACTGCGTAAACTGTCACTTATTTCTGAATATATTTGACTATAAATGTTTGTGTGCTTCTAAAGAGAGGATGTTTTGGACATAGCTAAAGCAGCTGCTTAAATGCAATTCAGGAGCTCACTCAACGGTGCTAATCCAGTGTCCTGCAGGTAACATTCACTCAGCCTGCAGAAGAGACTCCAAATCTTGGAGAAAGGGAAACAGGTGCTGATCTGAGTGGAAATTGCCTCTTTCTCTCTCCTTTGTGTTGACTTATATTGTGATGTTGATGGGAACGTAGAGGATAAAAATTAAACTTTAAAAATTAAAGTCATGTGGGCAGCAATCCTGCCTTAGTCAGGATGAATGTAGGGATAGGCTAAAAAGCTTATTATCAGTTTTCTCTTTTCTGTTGTTTTGCTAGGAACTAATTCTATGTTGCAGAAGGCAGCAGCGAGATGGCAAAAAGAGTTGCTTTTTGGCTTAATTGAGTGATCTGAAAGAACTAAATATGATTAAGCTGGATTAGGTGCTTTGCACTGTTACTGCCCTTTGTGCCCTGGAAGGTGTTTCTGGCAGTAGGCTGGGTTGCCCCTTGGCTTGGCATCATGCCTGGCACTTGGGAGAGGCCTGGGATGCAACACCTCAGGCTGCTGGCTGCTCCTACAGCCTAATGCTTGCAGCTTGCTCTGGACAGTCAGCACCTTGGGTACCTTGCTGGGGCCTGAAGGCAGGACGTGGAGGAATGAGAACAGAACATTGGAACAGGTGAGCAAGGGTAGAACAACTGCCCAGGCATAAAGGAAAACTGGATCACGTGAAGGGATGAAGTTTTTCTACTGTACTGAGGGAGCCATAGCTAACAAAAGCTAAAGCTGTTCCTTCCTGTGGAGGGGAGGTGGGCAGGAAGGTGTTAGATAGACATGGGGTGTCCCTTCTGTTTCATAAATGCATAGTCATGCACTGACTTTTTAAATCAATATGCCCATGCAAAGCTCAGTGCAAAATGAGCCTTGACCTACTTTATGAACAGGGTGGAAGAGATAAATGCAAAATGGTCATGCAAATTGTTTGGCTCGGTTGCAGGTACTTCTTTGGGTTTCATGTTAGCTAAAGATAACGCATCAGGAGAAGAGTGCAATTGCATAATTTAGATGGCAGCTTTCATTTTGTCCTGGGAAAGAGCAGTTAGATTCCTCCAAGAGAGTCAGAGTAGTGTGTTTGGTTTTGTTGTGTATCAATTAAACCACCCTGACTTTTAGGGGAACTGCAATTACTCCAGATTACATGGAACATGATTAGATGAAGTTGGGGTTTGATACGTGGATTTCATTCAAAATCAGACTGTTTACTTTGCATTCAGTTGTTAAGAGCTGGAGTGTTTGTCTCCCTGGATGTCAGGAACCTGGGTCTGTTCCCAGGGTGGCTGTTGATGCCCTGGAGTGCTGGTGTGCCCTCAGAGGAATTCAAAAACAATCTGTGTATAACCCACTCTCTTCAAAACCAGACACCTCACAGCCACTTGTCAAGAATGGAAGAGTTCTATGATCATGGTTACTTTTAAAGGAAAGACAATTTTGAGGAACCTGTGTTAATTCCAGTTATATGGAATTCCTGACTTCGTGCATGTGGGCTGTAGGTTGTTGTCTTGTTCAGATATGGGAACCTCTCTTGAAAGAGAGCATGCGGCCCATGCTTGCTCTGCAGCCAGTGTGCATTTGTGTCTTGTGTGTATCTTCATGCTGCAGTATTCCCTAATCTTGTTAATGGAGTTCATCTTAGACAGGAATTTTTATTATGTAGCCCCTGATTTTGGTTTTTGTCAGACTGAGTAAAACAACTACTTGCCCTTATAGCTTGCCATAAGGTATTCAAGATTTCTTCACAAAATGGGTGAAACAAATAGCTTCTCACCAGGTTTCACAGCCAAGGTTGTACATATCACTTACTGTAAAGAGCTGTAGTTCAAACTTTTTTTTTTTTTAATTCTGATAACTTTCATATACTTATTAGTTAGAAATGTTGATGTTTTCCCTTTTCTCTTCAGATGACACTGGCTGTCCTAGTAGCCAGTCAGTATCTCCAGTTAAGACTCCTTCTGATGCTGGAAACAGTCCAATCAGTTTTTGCAGTGGTAGTGATGGAGACTTCTCCAGGAAGAAATTCAGTCCAGGGTCAGTGAGTGAAGGGAATACGCAGCTGGCTCGATATAAGAAGGAGACAAAGACAAGCCTTGTAAAGCCTGGTGAGTAAAATTCCTTTCATTTCCTTAATTACACTTTGTAATTGACTGGTATATTTACAGGTGTCTACATACCTACTGTGTTGTGCCACTTGTGATACCACTAATGCTGATGGTAAATAAAATAGTTGGCTGCTGATGGTAAATAAAATAGTTGGCTTCTTTCTGTGGAGCCACCTGAAAGATATGAAAGCACTACTGTTACTGACTTTTTCATGGAAATATAATCAACTGACATCTTCACTTTCTTTTATGAGGCTCGATGGTGATGTCAAATAGCTGAAATGAATTTTATTAGTTTCACAGTAATTGCACACATATTTCAGTGCCCAAAGATAAATAACTTTTAATATAAGAAAAAAATCTTGTGATGTCCTAAAATTTATTGTTGGATCCTGCCTAAACTTTGTGCTGCCAGGCTCTGATAGCTCTGGGGATACAAGATGTCAGACCAAGGCAGGAAGACAGGCAGCCCGTGTGTGGGAGTTGGGCAGATTTGGATCTGTACTGCAATGGCTGAATCAAGGGTGTATCTCCCAGTTCCTTGGGATAATGGGCCGCCTCAGACCACCAGCTAAATCATCACCTGCTTGTCACACATCCAAGAATAAGTACCCAGATGTGCCATTGGTTCCTGTAGTTTTAGTGAGTAGATATAAAGTACTTCATATCATTTGATTCATGTACAGGCACCTCTTGATTACAAATGGTCAGGATATTGATGCTACCGTTTAATTAATCGTGGAGCCAGAATTGGCCCTGTACATAGCCAGCTGCAGAACTGACATGGTTGATGAGCTCAGGTACCTCCTGGCTATATTGTTTCCAGAGTCATTTTACCTCTGGTAGCAATTTAGATACTTCCATGAAAAGCCAGCTCAGATTTGCCAGTGCCATGTTTAGTCCAGAAACAGTGGAAAATCTGTTGCAAAATCTCTTCACTGATGATTTGGTCATTGAAAGCATTGATTAAATCTGACTTACCACTATCCTTGCAAATTCTTTGGCTCATTTCATATCACCATGTTACTTGAGTGTTCCTAGTCTCCCACTGCTGTGCATAATGGGTGATGGGTAATACTTTTTACAAGGTTTGCAGTGAATGTGGTATATGACAGTCAAATCCACAGCTGTGGCTACCACAACTATTTTGTTCATGATTATGAATGTTACTTAGCAAAATGTGAATAATCAATGCACAAGTGTTTTTCTAATCAAGAGTCCTATAATAATGGAGAAGAGTTATGCACCTTTTTCAATAAATTAATTCACTGTTTTCAATTTTATACTTAAATTGCCTTAAAATATAAGTCAGCAACTGGGTCTGTTTTACGGAGTACTTCTAAGTTCCCCCTGGCAAATATCTCACACTTTCTTAGTAAAAAGCTGCTCAAAGTTATGTCATAGTGTGAGAGCTGACACAAGTGAGGGACATGTCAGACATGGATGCCAGGGGACAGCTGGGGCTCATTTTCCTCAGTGTTGGCCACAGGGGTTAATGTGATTTTCTTCCATTGCTGTCGTATTCCATGACTTCAGGTGGACCCAGTCTCTTCCCCATGACCTACTTGCACATGGATTTCTGGTTACTCAGTTGAGAAGATGTAGCCATTGTGCAAGGAGGAGCCATCACCATGTAGTAAAACACACAGATATCAGTGGAACACAAGGGATCAGTAAGGAGGAGGAGAATAACAGCAACATGTCCTTGTCATAATACAAAAAAAAAAGAAATTGTGTTTAATTTTCTTTTTACCAATAGTCCTTCTTCATATATAGAGATTATATCTATTTCATATTAATCTGAAATGGCTTGTGACAATGACCACATAGCAGGAGTCAGATATGTGAGAGACAAAAATACAGCCTACAATTTTTTTTACCATGTCCTGCGCTACATTTTTTTACACAAATACATCAATCAATGTACACCTCCAAAATTCCTGTCATTTTGCTGAAATCTGTCTGTTTCCAGTATTGTTTTCTTGGAACATGCTGAATCTCTGAAGAAACACACAAATATTTAGATAATTCAGGAAATGTCAGAAAGGGATAGCACTGAGAATGAACCCTGGGATTTTTTGAGCCGTTCCCAAGCGCTGATACTTTTTTGCTTCTCTAGTAACATCACTTCCTCTTTCTTTTCTGTACTTCAGAATACAAAATACACATAGCCTTTTTTTTCTCTGAAACAGCCTAAGGCCTTGTTAAATGAGTCTAAGCCATCTTCACCTCTTGAAGTATTAACAAAATAGATTTGGCTATCATTCATATTTTATGTAGATTGTATAGAGAACCATACATAATCCTGGAATGCTTTTGCTAAATGTATAAATTATTTATAATCATGGAGAAATTATTCATTTGATAGAGATGAAAATGGTTTCTATTGTGCATTAAATCCAAATCACAGCAGTGTAGAAGTGCATTTGGCTTAAAATCTGTGCCTGCTTTCCCAGAGAAGGATGGAGAGAACAGGAACATTAAGGAAGATAATAGAACATTTGCTCTCAGAAATAGCTACAAGCCTTTTAATTTCTTGATTTTAGAAGTTGGTTCTTCTTTCAGATGTGATTGATTTATATAATATTAAAAGCAATCCAAAATGTGTTCCGGCACAAAAAGACTTAATTAATGTTGGTCTTAGTTTTGTATCAAGATGATGTGCTGAATCCTACCATTTTTGTAATTGAATAAACAGAACCATAAGCACTTCTACATGCTCACATTCTTGTGTAGTTCCAGAAAGATCCCTCCTGAATTCCTGTAGTTCATGTCCACATCCTGTTGAGATCCGTGGGAATTGTTTTGCTTCCTTTGAGAAGTCTTTCTCATCTTCTTTTTTGACTTCCATTAGAACCCTTAGTGAAAGGATTCAAAATCCACCTCTTTGAAAGGCATGGATAAAGAAGAGAATCTTTAGCAGAAGTTGTGTCGATAACTTTTAGAAGTCTTGCATGTTTAAACTAATACAGACATATATTTAAATCTCTGTGAGCATCAGAATTTGAGAAGTGCATCTGATCAGCCATGTTAGGCATTCCTGTAAAGTTCTGGTCTTCCTGCTTTTGGTGTTGCAGGCACACTTGGGACAGGTTACTGAATGTTTGCTGTTGGAGCTGTTTCTTAGAGCCCATGGAATTGCTGAAGTTTCACATGAAATTATTAAGACCTAAGGGAAAAAAAACATTAAATCTGTCCCAGACCTTTTAGAGCCTTCAGCATCCTGCAGAATAGATGTGTAAACACCACTGCATGAAAGGAGCCCTAGGGTCAGGTCCCAAACCTTGTAAGGACTGGCTGTCTGTCATTCACATCTTGGTACAATAATAAACATTCCAGGTAGCAGAGGACTATGCCACAGGCATTTGGGTTTTTTTACTGCTAATAAAACATCTGCCCATTTATTACTGAATCTGGCTAAAATAGTAATATTTTGGATTTCAGTGTCATTGAACTACTATGGGTTATATTTCAAGAAGGGTCATCACTGGGAGTTTGGACATTAAAACTCTTTCCTGTTCAGATTAATGGCAAAATCTCAGAGGCTTCCACCACACAGAGCAGCTACATCTGTTGGACAATAGGTAATGAGCATAAATTGAAAAACATGAAATTCCATTTGGACACAAGAAAACACTTTTTTTTTTTTTTTTTTTTGTCTGTGGTCAGACACTGGCACACATTGCCTGAAGAAGATGTGGAATCTCCATCCATGGATATAGTCAAAACTCAACTGAGTATAGTCCTGAACAGCCTGTTCCAGATAGACTTGCTTGAGTGGGGAACTGGGCTGGGTGTTTCAAAAGGTCCCTAGTCCCCTGTGGAAGCAAGAAGTAGTGACTAGTTCATCCATTAGTGCAAAATCAGCAGATAAATTAATCCATATTGCTATTTTACTTCCATATCTGTCTGTATTATAAAGGCAGTCACTTTGGTTATTTTAAAAACAAAACATATTTTGATGTAGGTTATATTCCTGATGTGTGACTGTATTATTTTATAGGTCTTTTGTCAACTCATTCCCTCATTTCAGTTTGACAGTGTAGGAATAGAAGTGTCTGACTGATGTGTGTATGTGTATGTGCTTCACTTGAAAAACACGAGTTGGTGTGTAAGTTCTGTGAGAGGATTTTGTCTTAACAGGTAATTCTGGAAATTTATTTCATTGTCGAGCTTCCTTACGATTGCATCATTTTGCAATGATAGGACTTTTTTTATCTTGGAAAGTTTGATAAAACATTAAAAAGACATGTTTTACTGGCACATTTATCCAAGGACATTGTATCTAGTATTTGCATGACTTTTCTTTATTCTCTGTACCAAGTTTCTGCAAGCAGTTGGAAAATAATAGCTCTGTTGTCCCTGTTGTTCAGGAGCAGCAGTACAGAAGACAAAAACCAAATTACAGAATGTGCTAACTTGAACAATTCCTATGGCACACAAAGAAATTCATGAATCTTTTTAAGTACTGGCTAGGACATCTACCTATTATGCTGAAATACTTTTTAAAATGCTGATGGTGTACTGTGTATTCTAACACAAAGTCACACTGTTTGGTTGTTTGAAAAAAAAAATGGAAAACATGTATTTGGAGAGCAAATGCCTTTACTGATCCTTAAAACAAATTGACATTCTTCATTCCATCCCACAAAGGTAAGAACAATGAGAAAACTGGTGTCTGTCTTTTTGCTGTAACTTATTTAACAGCATCTCATAACCCACATTCCAAGACTGCCCCTTTTCTTGGGGGAGGGATAATTTAGAACAAGGCTATGTCAAAGAACATTTAACCCAGTTACAAATGCAGTATTTAATCTGTGAACACCATGTTCCCATCCTGCAACCAGTGATAACGATACTTGAGTGGTGAAATTGGGAAATTCATGCTTCCATTCCTAGGAATATTCAATTATTTAGATATGGTGGCTGGTGTCACATGCGTAAGAATGCTGAAATTAGGAAATGAACTACACCGGGTTCAGTGTACTTTAAATAATTGGTCACAGAAAAAAAAAGGGTTCTGAAGATTGACCAAGTGAATTGATTTGATACTAAATGATGGAACATCTTGCCTATGACTGAGCATTTGTTCTTCCCTTAAATTACTTGAATTAATCACAAGGAATCTTTTGATCTGACAATGTTTATTGGTAAGTGCAGAGCATAGATTCTCTGACAGGTACAGAGAAAGCTGTAAGTGAAAAGGGGAAGAGCAAAAGCCCAGGTTCCCTGAGTAACTTAAACCAGATGAGGAGGGCTTTAACTTGAGCATTATATCTTTAAGCCACTTGATATTTGGCAAAGAGCAGAGACACAGTGGTCAATTACTTGTGCTTCTGGAAGGCTTTTGATCTGTTTTTTAAAACATCACCTTGGCAATAAAAAGGGAGGAGGCATCTTTCTCAGATATAAGCACATGGTTTGAATGCTTGACTTCTATCCCACAACTGATAAGCCATTATAACCATCTTAACATTCAGATCCAACTGTATGCAACATTTGTTTCCTGTACAGTTTCAGTCACACTCTTCCCCTTTCTAATATGTGTATTTCATAATTTCATTTGTGACACAAGTTTCTGAGACCTTTTCTAATATAGAACCTAGCAAATACAGTTGTGGCAGTTTTTGACCCTATTCGTTTTCCTTGATTACTTTTCTTCTCTTCAACTTTCACAAAAACACCTTTGTGTTTTTCACCCACACAAAATAGCTGCTGCTGATTTTCTAAATAAAAAAAAAAAGTTTCTGGATAATAATTCTGTATGAGCTGAGTCCTCCTGCATATTTTACCGCTTTAATTTCATGTCTGTTGCTATTGAGCTGTGCTGATTTGCTTGCCTCACCTGCCAGCACAGGGAGTTATTAAGGCCTCGGTTCCATGGGTCCCAGAGGAGCAGGGTGTGCTCTGGGGGAATGCTCATGCACATCTCACTCTCCAGGAGTGAGAACACTGTGCCTGGGTTCCAGCCCACGCCATCCTCAGAGCTGGTGCCCAAGTTGAGCCCAGAGGGACACTGCCCTGCAGAGGTTTGGTGGTTGTTGCAGTCAGTAAGGTCTGGAAGGTGCCAGCCTGTGAGGTTTGGGGGATGGTGCTGGGGTGATGCTACTGAGGGTCGGGCATTTGCAAAACCCAGCCTGCCCCACATACTCCGGGATATCCGAATGCTTATGACTCCTTTGAATAGTTCCTTCTAATTCTAGACCCAGCATACCCAGTAGATCCCATTGGTTGGAGCTCCTCTTTTTGGCATAAATCCCTCACCTTTTCTGATTCAGAAGTGAAATTTGAATCTGATTGTCTCCTTAGACAACGTTCAGTAGCAGATGGTGTCTGACTCTGTTTCTCTGGTCCGAGTGATTGGTTCCATTGCTCAAGGGACACAAAACAGCTTTAACAGGTGAACCTGCCATTTCCCTCCTAGAGGTTACAGGAGCTGTTTTGGAGGTGAGGGACATGTGAATTCATGGTCTTCATCCAAGATGAATAGAGCAGAGATGGCCCCCAATTTATCTGACCTCAATTCCCAATTTGTAGTGTAGGAATTAATTATCTTTGCCTGCATGAGTGGACTAAGGTCCTATTTTGTTTTGAAGGAGGTAGAACGAATGAACTCACTGTATCTGGTGTGTGATCTTTCTGACCAAATATTAAAGCATTTACTTCAGGATTCACTGGTTATGTTGACTAAGAATGGGACCAGGGTTGGTTCAGACATGGGAGACTTTCACATTTAGTCAGATGAATCCTACCTGCATTTCCTGTGTCCCCATCAGGCCTCTGACACCTCTGCTGTTGGCTCTTATTGAAGTCAACCACAGTCTCTGTTGCTTTTCTTTCTCTTTTTTATTTCTTTCTTTTTTTGATGCAAAGGGAAGTTCTTAGATATTCAGTTGTGGAAGAAAGCACACATGGACCTTCAAGTAGCTCTAATTAGATGCTTTTTCCTCTTCTGTTCATCCTTGAGAAGCTTACGCACTCTGTTTTCCCACTTTGTGAGAACTGCTGCCCAAGCTGCCTAACATTGCAAAGGGAGATTCTGAATCCCATTTTGCACTATGGATTCACAGAAATTAAATAATTTTAGGACTAATTAAAGTCCTAAAGCTAACTAAATCACACTGAAGTGAAATAAGTGCTCTGTAACTTCTGAAAAATAATACTGGAATACAGCCAGAATATAAATATTTTAAGTAAAAGATGTTTAGATAGGTAAAAATTATTAGCATAGCAATAGGTTTCTAGTTTAGATTTATATGTACTTTAGATTTAAAATTTTAAACAAATTTGCTTGAATTGATGTGGAAGAATGTGTTCAAATACCCAAATATTTCTTATAAAGTTGAATAAGCAAAATAGAAGCTACAAGTAGTGCTTCCATTTCAAAGAATTTCATAGTATTTAACACAAACCTACAAATTCCTGTTAAAGTGGCATAGAAAAACCACCTTTTAATTCTGTGTCACAAATTTTATAATCCAACCCCTTCTGAAAAATTATTTTAGCTGTTGCTTAGTAGAGACATAAGCAATTAATGTAGGCCATGGCCTCTCAGGACATATATTTCTTTGTTCAAAAAACTCTTAGGTTGCAAGCAGTGCCCAGATGTCACAGCAAAAATAGAGGATTCAAAAAAGAAGCCAGCAAGTTGTAAAGGAGAAATTAGCAAGTAAAAGCTGTTCTACACAGTGACCTACCTGTCCAACTCTAGGTTGGTGTCACAGGCCACCTGCAGTTCAGGGCCTTGGGCAAAAATCTGCAGTTACATACCTCCTTCCTTACAAAAAAAAATAAATAAAAGGATGTCCTTGTTGCATAGTTCAGAAAAGAAACTTAGATTTAGATCTCTTTGTGTGTCTTTTGGGGGATGAAGTTAAGCACAGAGGAGAGGAGTGCCCTAATACAGAGCTGCCGGGCAGGCTGAGGGGATGCAGGGTGTCTGCTCCCAGGGAAGCTGTTCCACTTTACCTCAGTTACTCTTTTACTGGGGGTGCTGAGTTCCCAGCAGGCACACGGTAACTCCTTTGTCTCTCTCTCCCTGGCCCATTAATTGTGCTGCAGACAGCAGAAAGTGGGACAGCCGCTGTTCCAGGGCCGTGGTGGCCTGGAGCTTACCCTTGGTGCAGGAGAAGGGCACAGCTCTGACCGCAGATCCGAGCGAGGAGGGGACGTGGGCATGGGGCTTCTGCAGGGCCTGCCTGGGTCTGCACAGGATGGGATCCCTGCCACACAGCACAGCTTTGAGACCCAAACGCCTTTGGATGGAAGTGAAGTCTCCTGGGGTTTGCGGGGACGTGCTCCTGCGTCGGGAAAAGACAGCTGAGGGCCTGGCATTAGAAAGGCCCCGGGGTTTAGAAGTAGGTATTGAAGATGGCAATGGCTGTGATCTTCAGTAAAACAATAAAATTCTTTTTGTATATTCAAGCAGGTTTGTTTGGGTTTTTTTCTCCTCTGCTAATCCAGAGTGGAATTTGAGCCAGAAAGGAGAAACCGATGCTATACACACTGCACGCTCTTAAGTATTTGTTTTAAAATGTGTGTGAGGTCTTGAAATTCATGTATTTACTGCAGTGAGTTTTCTGTGCCTTGTGGTTGCTTTCTGTGGGTTTCAGCCCATTTCACAGAATGGAATACTGGGCTACAAAAGAGTCCATTATGAATCTTCCTTCCCTTAGGAAAAATTTTTTGTCCTCTGCTTTTAAATTACAATCTGTATTATTTATGCCAATGTTCGAAATAGCTTCCTGACTTTCCCTGGTTAAAATGTTCTGAACCCACTCCAGCTACATTTTACTATATACAGCTCCCACTCACCCTGAGTTTTTATTTCAAGTAATTTTTCATGAAATAACATGTATCACTGTCAGAACCCTGTGTTGCTGTTACATAGTTTTCTTTACAGTTTTCCAGCTGTATTCCTCCTCCCATAATAGACTGTGTTGTCAGTATGCATTTTTATCTTAGAATAAACAAATTGCATTCCCTTAATCTCCCTTCATAAACAGTGCCCTGTAATGCTGTTATCATTATTGTTGACCTTTTTTGGAATTTATCCAGGTTATTAATGCTTTTTTAATGAGAATCGTGGGATTTAAAGTGTTTTCTGAGCAGTGTTTACTCAGGAATTGATAGATTATTTCCTTTTCTGTTTTTCTTTCCATCCCCTATTGCTTTTTTGTCTGACATCTTACTATGTTCAAAGCAGAGCTGTGCAAACAATTGATTTGGGGGTTGCTGCCAAATCAAAACATTAAAGAAAATCTTTGTTTCAAACTGATCAAAGGCCATATTCAATCTAAAATATTTTTAATTTGGGGGATTTAAGGGTTTTTTCCCATTTTTAAAAGAAGAAAAGCATTTGTTAGTTTTAGTATTTAAAGCATCATTTCAAACAGAAAGTAGAAAAATCTGATTTTCCATTTTTCTGGCCATGTTTGACTTCAGATAATGAATATTTCAGTGTTCTCCAATCTGTTTTTTTTTGGTGACCAAATTACTACCTAAAAGATTTGTTTCCCTCAGAGTCATTACTTCAAATATTTTTGAGCAGTATCGAGTGGATAAGCCTATATATTCCTTGTGTTTATATATCTGTATTTATTCATAGGAATGGAAAGCTGAGGGAATGTCTTTATTTTAGTCATGCATATCTCACTTACTTGATTTCACTGTCAAAGACATTGGTGAGTGGGTGGTGACTGGGCTCAGAAGTGGAAGGTTTAAGTATAAACAACTTATCTGATCTTTGCAGATAGTGGTGCCATTTTAAACATTTGGCCTATTTAAGCAGTGGTATTTTACTTGCTTTTATGTACCTAGATATCTAAATCCTGATGAAGCTGTGCTTTAGATGTTTTCACTCTGTTTTGGTTCTCCCTTGAAGTTAAGAATTCTGAGCTTGGGAAGAGCCTAGGAGAAAGGAAAAATGCATGTCTGGTCCCTGTTCCAGTTACAAAAACACCATACTCATAAAATAAAACCCAGCAACCAGAACAATTAGATAAAAGTTGCCCAACTTTGCTAAAACTTTAGGTTGCAGAGAATAGTTTTCTCAGCTGTGTTGTGTGCAGGGAGGTGGGAGCTGTGGGAAATTCAGGCCTGTATGGATTTCACCTGTGTAGCAGGGCTTAATGAAGATAGACATTTCAAACTGGATGGTTTTATTGAGGAGCTGGAGAAGGGAATGACCAGCTGCAAGGATGGGACCTCATCTCTTTATCAAGTTCTTATTGCTGGATGCTGTCTTCCTGGGGGTGTGATGGGGGAGATCATGTGCAGCATCCTCCAAGTTCAAAGCTAAGCCTGGCCCTAAGAATCCCAGGTGGAGCCTTCCTTTCCCCAGTAAAGCAAAGAGCATAAAAGAGCTGTCATTGGGCTTGTTTTGTGTGGATCCTGATTTATGTGGTGTAGTGTGAAACACTCACTCAGGCCTTTCGAAAGAGGCACCAAACTGTTCATCACTTTTTAAGGTGACCTGCTTCTAGGCATGCACAGAAACAAGAGTTTGGCAGAGCTGAGAAGCTTTTCTTAGTGAGACTGGTAGGAGGTGGTTCCCAGCTGAGATGGTAGTTAGGGAGAGGAGAGCACCAGTTCCAAAATTCCCATAACTCCCCCAGGAGCTGGAGACGTGGCCTCATTTTGTACATTGATCCTCCAGCCACTGCAAGGTGGACATCGCTTCCCCAAGGAGTCTGAAATGTACTGTCTTTAATTTGGCATTAAAAAAATAGCAAACCTGCTTTATAATAGTGTACTTTATATAGACCATTACATAAAATGTATTTAAAAGAAATGAAAATTCTGCCAGGCTTGTTTCATATTTTATTAGTATTACATTGTCTTGCTTCCATGCTGAGGTACTTCATTACAGGTCGGTGTTCCACCTTTCTTGGAGTCTGTAAATAATAGGAAGCTGTTCACTTTTGAAATCTGGGCAAGCTGTGTCTGTTTGCTAGAGCTGGTGGAATACAAGTCGACTACAAACCTGCAAGGATTAAAAGGCTGAAAAAACACAGGCATCTTGTCTGTCATTTTTGCTTCTTAACAATAAGAGTGAAAAAAGCAGCAAATGATGGCTGTCATAACTTGAAATGCATTGGCCTCAGACCTACCTTGGATTTGTTACTGTAAAAAATACAGTTTATGCAACCAGCTGGGTAAGATGGCACTTGAACTTCATTAGTTTTTCTGTAATAATTTCAACATGTGTGTTACAGTAAATATTTGATTAGCTTACAACAAATTTTGCTTTTCATCCTGGGAGTGCAGGGTTGTTTCATCAGTTACCTCCCAGATATGTTTCTCCTTCCAGTATTTTTCCCTTGCCTGTTGAAAACATGTCAAACTGATTTTAAATGTTTTATGCACATTAGAATGAAAACCATATGTCTTGTATTAAGGGAGACTATGCAAAACCTGAATTAGATTCTGCATGCAATTTCATGCACTTGCAGATACACTGTGCCCGTGGGCCTGTGCAGCTCCTTGCTGTGCCCCAGACAGCTTCTCTCCTCCTTGCACACTGGAACCAGATTTAGGAGATGTGTTGAAGGGGCCTCTGAAAGCCCTTTATTAAACTTCTGCCACCAACGTGACGGGAGGGCTGGGATCTTTTCCCAGTCTGTGATGAAGTTTGCTGCCTCTCTGTGTACTGCTAAGTTATCCCTGCCAAAGATGACATTTTCCAGTTCCTAAAAATACTTCTGACCAGCCTATCCATTTTCCCTTCAAACAGACCAAATAGTACTGCCTGGCACATTAAAAAATCCCCTGAGGTGTTACTGCATGGTTGCTTTTAAAAAATATTTGTCCATAGGTGGATTAAAGATATAATTTATAATACTGTCAAATGCAAGTTAGCATTATATTCTACAATTCTCAGTATATTTTTTGAATCTCCTGTCTCAATATTTGTATTGAGGTTGGTGTAGGAAAGCAGCATCCTTCTGTCTCTGATAACAAAGAGCCTTTTTGTTTGAACATGAAGATAAGTTCCCCAGACTGTTCCCTTCTGCTCCATGAGCATATGTTCCCCCTGACAAAGGTCACTTCAGGCTGAGAAGACTGAAATTATGGGAGTCATTTTTAAGGTGTTGTTAGAATGGCTCAGGCTCCATATAGAAGCACAAAAANGTCAGGCTGATTTTTGTATGACAAATATCCTTAAAAATACATAAAGCAGCAAAAGACTCCAGCTTGTAATGCTCTTTGTCTATTCCGACGTCCGCTTTTGGCTTCTCTACAAATCAGTGAATTAGAAACAATTAAGAAAAACACAAGCCCAGATCATAGTGATATCCAGAATATGCATGATGGCTCTCAGCCAATGTCAGTAATTATTTTGTAGTGACTGTGTTTTGAGAGAAGAGCTTGATTGATTGTGGTTTCACAGAATACATAAGTCACATTATGTATTCATGTTGAGATCTGCAATGCTTATAATTTGCATTAGTGTGGTTCAGATTACTACTAAAACTACAGTACTTAGATCAGAAAACTGCTTAATGAGATTAATTATTTGATAACAATCCTTCTTTCAAAGTAAAAAGCAAGAAAAATGAGCGAAAATCAAGATAAATAATCATTTGTAAAATTGCATTTAGATCCAAACACAGGGAAGCAGGATGTGTTGCAGTCCTTCCCCAAAGTCTGCCTGGTTTTGAGCTGGAAGTCTTCTTGCCCAACATGTTTGAACAATTTATGGAGACCCACACCCAAAGTTTTGCTCCACATCCCCTCTGACTGTGTCTCTGCCAGCTGCCCAAGTTCCCAGCTGTTACTGGGCCAAGCACTGAGCTGAAATGTGACCACAGACCTGTCTGCTAAGGGAGCACTGTCAAGCACTTGGGTGCTTCTCCACCCAAGAGTGGGGAGTGATGGCTTCATTCATTGGCCAGTGCAGTGGGATAGGGAAGGGATGCCTGTTGGTATCCTTAGGATTGAGGATGCCAGACACTGCTGTACCCAGTTGCTTGCCATTCATGGAGCACAATTCACAAATGTGAGTTTGATGACTAAGCTTCATAAAACCCAGGGGGGTGATTGGGTACTAAAATCCAAGATTCATGGCAGAGGGCATGCCATATGTGCCCACAGGAAATGCCTTGAGAAGGGAGGAGAGGTGCCCATCTCCCAGACTAGTCACCTGCCTGTAGTCCTGTGCATGCCTTGGATTCACTGTGAACCTCCATCCCAGAGCCAGACCATCTCTGTGAGTGCAGGCATCCAGCAGGTTTCATTCCTTTGAAATATGTGCAGTGCTAGTGCTACCAGTCTGTGCTGTGTCACACCTGAGTAGAGCCTGAGGAAAAGGTCCAAGTCCAGTGCCCTCTTTAGACCAAAGGAGCCCAAATCTACACTTCTCAGACTTCCTGAACCAATGCAATCTACTGGGCATCCTCAACTTCCTCCCCTGATGTTAGACCTCATTATAGAGGAGAGAGTTTGGGCAGAGACAGAGCATGTGGGAGCAGCTTTTGTCACCCAAAGATTACAGCAATCCACATGGAAAAGAGCTGTGACCTGTTCCTTGCTCTCAAGATTATATCTGCTTTTACCCAGTTACCGTTCAGTGTGAAATGTAATAGTTAAGTCCAAAATAAGAGTCTCCCATACAACAGTCCTAAGTCAAATAAGTAATAAAGTCAAAGTCTAGGGACTGGAACCAAAACCCACTGTCGTCTGTGGTCTTGACACTGAATTCAGCACATTTCCCACTAGGAGACTTTGCCTTCAAATTGGGTTATTTTTAAGGGTGTTACCTGAAGAAAAGCCTGAGATTCTAAAGCAAGATGTCATTGCTTTTTTTTTTTTTTTTTTTTACATTTGTCAGTGCATTTGAGTAGTGTGGTTTTCTTTCCTAAGTTATTTGTGGTGTATGTGGTGTCTTGCAGGAACAACTCCATATTAAATAGAAAAATAAAAGCAGCATTAGTGCTTCCTGGGTGCTTCCAATATTATGCTGGTTAATATTGGAGCTAGAGATGTAGCTCTGCATTAAAGCTCTCAAGATAAATTGAACTGAATATCTTAAAAGTACAGGTCCTTTCATTCGTGGGCATTACAACTGAATTCTCTCCACTTTTCCAGCTGCTTCTAATGACTTTTCTGGGTATTTTTTCACACAGGCCCAAGCTCTACCTCTGGGGTCTCTAAATCAAGCTGTCTGGAGAGACAGCACACCCCTTACTCCTCAAGTAGCTGCACCAAAGTGGTTAATATATATGCGTATTTTCATCACTTTTCTGTATAACAGAGTGCTTTTGAAGGCTAGAAAGCTCAGCAAATTTAAGTCCTTTACATTTTGAGGACAAGCTATTTCTGTCAGCACTGTTTTATTTACAGCTCTGTTTCACTGGCTATATGCAAAACCTACTTCAAGACACATATAAAGAGGTCATGTTTATGGAGTCAAAAGATAGCTGAGCTCTGTGGTTTCTATACCCGCTATTTAATGTACCCAATGCACCTGATGCGTTCTACGTGTAAGAGGTGTGAGTGCAGTGTGTGTAATGCAGCAGTGCTGCTGGCCCGGCGCTGGCTGAGGCGGTGCACAGGGCAGAGTTAAAGGCGAGGCTGGTCCCCAGCAGGACGTGGGCGCGGTGTCTGCCCTGCGCCGCCGGGATAAACACGCGCTGGTGCCAGCTGGAGGCGTACGGGCCCTCGCACAGGCGGCTCCTTCTCCCGCTCCTCAGTCCCGCCCCCAAATCTGTAATTGCATCATATGCAGGGTGGGAAACCTGCCCTTGAGACATTCGTAAGAATCTCCCAGTTGACTCCCGTGCTGCGACAGGAGACTGTGAGCTCCCCGAGCGGTGGTGGCAGATGTCGCCGCGTCTGCCGGACCGTGTCACGCTGTGTGCCTGCCCGGGCTCTTCACAGGCAGCGCAGCAGCAGCACGGGCTCCCTTCTCCTCCCTCGGTGTCAGGCGAGCCAGTGACTGTCGCGATGCTGTCAGGGCAGCAAGGAGGCGAAAAGGCAGCACAGAGAGTGATGCTGCCTGCAGAGCGCTCTCAGCTCGGTGCCGCAGCCCACCGAGCGGTCAAGTGCAGGGACAGCACTGGGCTCTGCACGATTTCACTCTCGCTTCTCAGATACCCATTCCCGGCAAAGAGCGACCTGGAAAATGTGACGGCACTTCGTTGGCCATCCTAATGCTGTTCCTCCCATTGCAAGAGCAGCGCGGAGCTCTGCTCCCGTGGCGTGGGCGTGCTGCTCGGAGCCCGCTGCCAGGCGGGGGGAGGCCGGAGGACGGGCTCCCCAGCAGGGACACCAGGCTGGCTCCGTGGGCTGCGACACTGATGGCTGCAGCGTGGAAGAACATGAATGAGTTAACTCCAAATGACATGCTGCTGAAGCTGGTGACTCAACGTGTAACATCTTTTGCAGGAAGGGGTTAGTGAGACAGTCCTTTTAAGAGGAAAGTATCTGATTGGAGCTAAACAAGTGTTACAGCCAGTTAGGACAAAGGAATGCGGAGTTGAGAAATGTCAGCCTCTTTCACAGCACTAAATTAATGGGCTGTTCTAGGGCTTACATGTGTGAGCTTTTGTCGTTACATAGTCACAGCGACAAAAATAGTCAACAAGCATCCTTAGGAAGCTGTCAGCCTGGAGAATGGCATTAGGAGAACGAGAAGCTGCGTTCAGCTCCTGCCTGCACTGCTTCTAGACAAGGAGTTTCATGTTTTGTTAAGATATTTGTAAGACAGAAGTCATGCCTACCCACGAGAGTATGCTGCAATGGATATTTTATGGATAGATGCCATGTTATTATTTTGCTCAGAGGTGTCTAGCAAAGGGGGGAAGATGTTTTTTAGTCTCCTAATAACATTGCTGTCAAGCTCTGCTACACACAAAACTGGCTTGAACGTCATTTATACACTTGGAACCGTTACTAGCAGTGACCCCTTTAACTTATAAAATGTTCTCAAAGATCCTATAAATAGCCACATGCCTAATTTTAAACATAAGTAGTCTCCTGTGCTAAGTGTTAAGCTTGTGTGTAGCTGTTATTAGAACTGGGGCCAGAAAGGTTAGTTCATGCTTTGCAGACACAGTTCCTGGTCTCAGATGCAGTTCAGTCTTGCAGAAACCTCTGCTGATGGTGTGGTTGTGTTTTCAGGCTCTGCTGGCTCTTACCAGCAGTGCCCAGCCCTTCAGCTCTTGGTGCTCCAAGCCAGGCAGGTCAGGGAGAGGCAATTGTTAAGCCTTGCTCCTCGGCAATGCTTTCGATGGCGAGATCTGATTATGATGTGATCTACTTACCCAGAGGTGAACCTTGGCTAGGGCTCCTGCTCTCTGCGCCACAGCCAGGACTTGCCTTGGGAAAGCTGCTGGTGTCTTGCAAACGCAGGAATGTTTGGGGAGCCCGAACGCCAGAGGTATGACATCTGTGTAATGTGTTTACCTGTTTAGGTCTTGTTCAGAAAAGTAGTTTTGGGTGTAATGTGATACCAAGAGATTATTTGGAATGTGTGTTAGTCTTGTAGATGGGGATATTTTGTTTGTCAGGAAAACTCTGTTTCATGTTTGAGCATCATATCCCATGATCATTTTGCTTCCCCAAGGAGAGGGTCACTCACATTTACATCTGTAAACAAGATATAAATACTCTGTGAAACCAAGTGGCTTTGCTGCTTTCCTCTCTCCCCTTGCAAATCTGCATGCATCTCTGATCTGGTTATGGCTGTGGTGGCTTGGATCTGATTCTCAGGGGTGTTGTACTGGATGTGGAGCTGGTTAGAGGTGCTAGAGCTGGGTCCCTGGGATCCCCTTTTGAAGAGCTAAGCTTTGTATCTGAGCACTTTGAAACTGGGCTGAGGAATATCCTGGGATGGGCTGATGCAGAGGCACAGAGACATGGAGGCTGGTCTCAGATGTCATGAGGTAGGGAAAGTATTGGGTTAAATCCAATCACACCTTATCCTAAAGCCAGTTGCTAAGTGTTGCCAGATGGTAAGAATGGTTGCTGGCTGTCTCAGACTCTTTAAGGCTGTGAAGCCAGGCTCTGACAAAGCCTTTTCCCAGTCTCAGGTGTTCAGGGTGAAAGATGTGCCCTTCACCATCATCTCTGTGAAGAATTTAAGAGATACTGAGGACTACAAGATCTAGCTGCAATGGGGGGATGATGGTGTCTGCAGCTGCATTTCCCCTGTTTGGAAAAGATAGCAAAAATGGCAAGTTTGCAGCTGCTGGCTTGGGGATATCTATCCATTCTATGACAACCAGAAATTCTCAGGTGAGAAATGCTCCCCTTGGTCAGCTGCTTTTAAAGGATGTTGGAGAGTTATTTCCATCCCCTCAGCTAAAGTCACCATTATTGTGCTCTACAGCATGAGACCTGAGTATGGCGTAGAACGTTTGCCATTGGACTGACAAATTGGAAAAAATTACAGCTCTGGTGTGGTTTTTTTCCAGAGAATAAGACTTTCTTCATACATTTATCTACTACTGACCTTAACAAAATTAAAGCAGTTTTCCTTGTATATACCAGAGCTTGTGAAATAAAAGCTGTGATCCATAGAAAATCAGTAATCAGACAGATGACTTGGTACCTGAGAAGCACTTGAGACCTACACGTGATTACTGGATTTTTTTAAGGTTATTAGAACTGCCTCACTATGCTTCTGTACCACATGAAAACCTGCATATGCATGTAGATAAATACATAGATACACCATTAGCCTGTACAGGTTTATACCTATATATATGTACATTTATGTTATCTCAGAAAACAAACCAGAAGTGGCGAGCAGTGTTTCTGTATGGGTTAAAGCATGAGAAATATCAGTTACAGTGCTGTGTTCCTAATCACCATGGTCCTGAAGGAGCCATGTGAGCAGCCTCACTCATCTATCGATGGCTGTGAGAGAGCAAACAGGTTATCACAACAAGTGTTCCCGTCTGAGATCTAAAATGGCTTCTGTAGTGTAAAGGTTTTGTGTCCAAATGTTTTTTCTGCTCTTGTTTAAGTGCCCGTTCTGAAGAAATATTGAAAATCTGGAACAAATCCAGCTCTTGTCCTCAGGGATGTTTGAAAATCCGTGCAACTTCTGAAATTCACCCAGAACAGACAAAGGAAGGATGCTTGTGATTCACTGTTATTTTGAAAACAATCTTTGAGTTATAATTTCCATCATGTTTTCACTCTTTCCTTTTCCTTTCCAGGCAGTGAAGCCGATTTTAGCTCTTCGAGCAGCACGGGCAGTATTTCAGCACCTGAAGTCCATATGTCGGCTGCTGGAAGCAAGAGATCTTCTTTTACTCGCAAGTAAGCAAAGCAATTTTTCCTGAATATTGCTGGTGCAAAGATAGACTACTGTGTAAGGTCTTGCATTTTAAAACAATCGGGTTAACATGAGGCTCTTGGGTAGCACACTGGTGAGAACTGCAATATCAGAAAGAATCATTATTCTTTCTTATGCTGTTTTCAGTGCACAAAAATTGTCAGTATGCCAGATCAGCCAGCTGTTGGGGTTTGTTTTTTTGTTTATTCATGGCAAATATGGGAAACACAATCCAGGCATTGGCTGGAGTGGAGAGAAAGCTGGGTATGTTAGTTAACAGCAGTATTTCTAATCAGTTAACCTAAACCTTTTGGTCTTAATACTTTGTTTTATCTCTGTAATAAATTGTCAGCTCAGCATACACCTTTCCAGATCATGATCTTATTTTTTGTTGTGAGAAGTAGACAGTATTGCCTTTGATGTTGTTGGATTTTTTTTTCCTGAAATACCCTTGCCCACCCTATAGGCAATTAAAAAAAAAAAAAAATCATATCATAGTCATCTGTCTAAATGAACCTTCCATGAAAGATTTCTGTAAGATTTCTCTGTCATATGTGAACTGCAGATTCAGACAGCATGAGAACACAGGGGCATTGGGATGGAGCCGTGCACGTTGTGTTCTGCCCACGCAATCCCTGCTGGTTACATTTTGTGGAGCAGGAGGAGGGAGTTCCAGCTGAAGGACTGGTTTCCTGCCGGTTGTGGAAGGGCTGGCAGGCAGGCTGGGACCGGCAGCAGGATACCCGTGTGCCTCAGTCACACAGGCGTCTTGAAGGTCGCAGTGTGCCCCGGCACACAGAGGTCATCAGAGTCAGGCTTTGAGAGCGCTTCCCTGTCTGTATCATGACACTGTTAGAAAAATAAACACTACTTACGTTCCCTCTAGATTACATCCAACAAGTAAAGTTACTGGCTGTGGGAAAAAGAAAATGGTACTAAGTATAATATGAAGCGCTAAAATCACCTTAATTTCAGTGATACTCCATATCTTTTCACATACTACTGTGCATTTTAATACAACTTTAAGCTAGAACATACTGACATCCTGCACTGGACAGAAGTCCTCTGTAATAAGGCTCCTTCAGATGTGCTGCTGTGTTAGGCACAGTGTCTGCAAATTCTGCCACACACCAGAGTTGATGATACACTGTATAAAGTGGAAAGAGATATCTCCTTTGCAATATGTTCTTTTTTAACTGTTTGACTTTACTTGCTATGAAACACTTCAGTGTTGTCACAAACCACAGTCCTGTACTTCATTGTAAAATAATTACAAAATCACCCAAACCGCAGCAGTGTGATGAAGGTTCACAGCAGCCACTCAACCATCTGTTCCTTATAAACTGTTCCATTTGCAGAGAAGAGAAAAAACCAAGTGAAACAATTTAAAGAAGAGATGTTGCTTCATGGTTCTGTGGTATTTGACTTTTTTATATTCAAGCCTTCTCTTTTGCTGGCTGGGCTTGCCTTTTTCTGGTATTTTTTATTTGGGTTTTTGTTTTTGTTTTTTTTTTTAACCTGCCCTTTCATTACCATTTAGAAGAACAACTTGGATGGGAGGATGAAGTGTAGTAGTGTAGGATGACAAACCAAGTGAGCAGGAGAGGGACACGTGCCAGGAAGCTGGCCTCAGAGCACTCCAGCCCTTGGGCAGCTGTCAGGCAGGGTGGGTACCAATTGCTTTCAAGCACACACAGTTGACAGATTCTTTAATAAAGAATGGGAAAAGAAAGGTAAATATGTATGAGAAAAAGTGGGAGAAAAAAGGGAAAGACTGCTTTCCTGTTTTCTTTGAATACTATTTCAGCCTGCTCTCCATGGGGTTCAAACTGTATCAAAGTGAATGAATAGCTGACCATGACGGACTAAGCACCCAGTATGCCAAAGGCAGAAAAGAACAGTGGCCCAAACAAAATCTGTTTTCACTGCACACTGTGATTCCTCAGGCTGCTTGCCGAGGAGCATGAAAGCAGTCTTAGAGCAGCCCTCATGCACAGGCACCACTCTGCAGGCCTGGCCAGGGAAAGCTGGAGTGTGGTTCTTTTGGCATTAGTCCAGACCACAGGCCTCTCATTACTTAACAAAGATTCAGGGAACATGGATGATCTGATGGAGTCACTGGGAACTGTGCTGTCCACAGAGAAATGTAAAATGGCTGAGATTTCCTTAGAACACATAATTCAGACTGAGAGCCCCCTGCCAGTGAAAGAACAGGCAGTGGCTGATCATGTCAGAACTTTATTTCTTTCCAGCCACTCACAGTTATCTCTCTGGTTTATTGTTTAGAGAACCTTGTATGTAAAATAAGACACACAGTGGGTTGTGTGATGAGAATAATGCTTTCACTATTTTGGTTCTTCTGCAGTCGTGGTCCTTATGGTCGGAATAATGGATCCTTATCCTACAAGTCTGGAACCAGTCCACCTGCTTCACATGGAAAGGATGCATCATCAACGCTGTGCAAAAACCATCTGAGTCCTGCCAACATCCATCAGAGTTACAGGGCTTCTTCAGCCAGCAGCAGCAACTCGGGCTCATACAAAGGAAGTGACAGCAGTCCAGTGATGAGGCAAGTTTGTGTTTCAGCCTCCTGGTGCTGGGTACATTGATATCCTCTCAGCACTGTAGTGTGGGATCAGCTGTAGGAGTTGCCATGCAGGTCATCTTGCTCCTCATCATAGTTGTGATACCTTGTATAGGTGACTTAACAGCCAGCAAGGTTGTCCATACCATGCAAAAGCTTTATTGTTTCAGCACTGTAAAATTCAAGTTTACTTTAAGCCAAAGTCCTTTGAAGTTGGTTTTCACTCCAAGGCAAACTATTTTGTGCATTTTCATGCCATCAGATGTCGTGAGGATGCACTGGTTTGTTTGTTGTTGGGTACTTTTCACTTTGAAGAGAGTTGGGTGGGGTAGTGTCTTGCCTAGCCTTAGGCACCTCCCTAAGGAGTGCAGTTTCCTGGACAGGAAAGAACACACATACCTACAGAGCATGTGACTCACATTGCAGAGAAGAAATGGCCACCGTGCTGCTGCTGTTGCCCTCTCTCCCAGATCACTTAGCAGCCAAGCATATAAGATACACACCCAAAGCTAGACAGGATGAGTGTAGATTTCAGTGTGCTCAGCTTTATAACTGTGGAGCTGAACTCAGTCCATGGGCTGCCTCACCTGGATGTCTGTGGATGGGTGCCCTTGCCCTGCCTGCTCATGGACACACCACCTATTTGGGGTGAGGGGATGGCCAGGTATTTTAAGGTT
This sequence comes from Aegithalos caudatus, assembly GCA_013389925.1. Taxonomy (NCBI): domain Eukaryota; kingdom Metazoa; phylum Chordata; class Aves; order Passeriformes; family Aegithalidae; genus Aegithalos; species Aegithalos caudatus. Next base: position 243,398 of record WEIU01015683.1, read on the forward strand.
AAAAGCCTCATTTTATGTAATGACACTGAAGCCAAGTACAATAAATAGTAAATTTTTCACTGTAGCTGCAAATCAGCTGTTTCCTCAAGTACTTTGATTTGCAAGGTGAAGTAACTTGTGTGGATGCTGAGGAGCACCAGATGGGTCAAGCTTTGCATTTATCAGTCAATGGGATTTTTTCATTCTGTCAGGACTTAACTATAAGAATGATGTTATGTGATTGTTTGTTTTGGGTTTTTTCAGGCGATCAGGGAGATACAATTCTTGTGGTGACAGTCACAGCATTAAGCCACAAAATCCAGAGCAGTATTTGACTCCTCTGCAGCAGAAAGAAGTGGCAGTACGGCATTTGAAAACCAAGCTGAAAGAATCTGAAAGCAAACTTAAAGAAAGGTAAACCTCACTTCAGAAATCAGTCAGAAATATTTATTTGGGGTGGATATCCTGAGTGGTTTTGCTCATTTCTTGATCAACAAAGTTTCCATTAAGAAATTTGAAATATGATTAGTCTGATTAGGTTTTTTTCAGGTTTCAGAGTGTACTAAGGGAATGCAAACCAATGAGTTTATTTATAAATATAGGTGTCCTTTTTCCTTTTTGGAACTTTCACAATAGAATACCTTAAAAAAACAACTTTTTACAAGTCTCATTTAGATTGAGACCTTTTATATATAGAAGAGTTTCTACCTGCCAGCATGTATTAGTGTCCTGTTCTACCTCTCTCAGTGAAGTAGGACTGCAAATGTCCCCCTTCTCCCCAGTGAAAGAAAAGTTCACACCCAAACCACTGTGCCATTTGTGTTTTGTGGTTTTGTCACTTATATACTGAATTTTTCACAATAGCCCTTTGTATGGATGCTGAGCAAAGAAGGGACAATGTGCATTACGCAGCAACAATGTCTCTTTTACCAAAACTGCACTCTGAGAGCTGGCTCTCCAGCAGAGACAACCCAAGGGGGCACAAAGGGCTGAATGGAGCCAGAGACAGAGTTCCAGGGACCCTGCACTCTTCCTCTGCATTGGCAAGGCCTGGAACTGACACAGGAGTCCCCTCTCCCCCAGTTGCTCCCCATATGCTTGCAGCAGCCCCTGGCTCCCAGCTGGGGAAAGCCAGCCACGTGCCTGCAGACCTGAGCTCCCTGGCTGCCTGAGGCCAGCACTGGCTCTGGTGGTACGTGACAGGCTGCTGGCAGGCACTGGGGATGCATCCAGGCAGCTGCTGCCCATTCCCTCCAGGGCGAGGCAGTAAGGGAGACTTCAGGCACTGCACTGGTTAGGCCTTGCACTGGTCACCACTTGTGCCTCAAATTGTCCAGGATTATGGCACGGCCCACAAGGCTGCTTGGTTTTGTGGGGAGGTCAGTGACTCCCATTAGCAATCAGCTGGCACTCAGAGACAGCCACAAAGGGCACCTGGAGAAATTTGCTTCTTTCTTGGAGCATCTCAGCAGCAGAGCTGTGTGGTGGGGCCTCATGTTGACTTTAACTGAGCAGTCAGCCGAAGTGTTACATCATTTTTATTTTGCTACAGGGAAACAGAAATAGAAGAGCTTAAAGCTCAGCTGGGACGGATGAGGGAAGACTGGATTGAAGAAGAGTGCAATCGTGTGGAGGCAGAGCTGGCCTTAAAGGAAGCAAGAAGTGAAATTAAACAACTCAAACAGGTTATTGAAAGCATGAAAAACAGCTTGGCTGAGAAAGACAAAAAAATTCAGAAATACTTCATAGACATAAATATTCAAAATAAGAAACTGGAATCTTTGCTGCAGAGCATGGAGATGGCTCAGAACCACTCAGTGAGGGATGAGCAGTGCCTGGAGTACACGAGCGACTCAGAGGGGAAGCTGTTAGCATTGTGTGCCACTCCACCAGACAGCCCCATCACAGAGGACCAAGGTCTGGAGGAGGTGGCAGACAGCGATCTGCTTCTTAGGGAGGACAGAGCTCACGGGACTGAGGCATCTGGAGAGAGTTTGACCACCACAACCTCTGAGTTGAGTGATCCAGCTCCCTTCAGTGCTGCTGTAAATAAAGAGATGCTTGAAATTATTCTGGATGGAAAACTAACTTATTGCCAGGAGGAAGAAAAAGGCAACATGACAGTGGAACAGGCCATCCAGACTGACGTGGTGCCATATAGCTTAGATGTGGAGCAGCTCATTCAAAACATCTTCAGAGCTCAAGACACCTGTCCTCTAAGCCCACCTTCTTCACTGAAGGAACTGGGTGAATTTTCTCTTGGAAGCTTCAGTGATTCTGGTATCATAGTGGACTTAACTCCAAGTGATCCCAATTCTGCCATCCTTTTGTCTCCTATGGAGTCTCCATGCAGGAAGGTGGAGCACAGAGTTAATGAAAACCGTTTCATGAAAGAACTTGATTTCACAGAAACTCATGACGATGAAGCCTTTGAGTATGTTAATACAGGAATAAAGAGGAGATACTGGAGCAGCAGTCTCCTTGGGGATCTTCTGGCTGTAGCAGCCCCTGTTGTACCAACTATTGTGTGGGCTTTGAGTACTCAGAGAGGAGGAACAGATCCTATTTACAATATTGGAGCATTGCTTCGTGGTTGCTGCCTGGTGGCCCTGCACTCTTTACGCCGAACACCCTTCAGTATCAAAACCTAAAGTCTACTCTGTCCCTGGGCAGCAGCTGGCTGAGGCAGAGAGAAAGAGGGATGAGATAAATCATAAAAGGTTACTGTATATTCTGGCAGAGTCCATAATTTGCTTTTGACTATTTGATTTGCACTATAAATCAGTTCAAAAACATGTTCCTTGTTTCAAAATAAAATAAAAAAAATAAGCTGAACCTCATACTTCTACAAGATGTTTTTAACAGTACTGCTGCTTACAGAAATATTCCTCCCGCTTGCACGTACCATGTCCCTCCCCTTTGCTGGTGACTTCGTGGTGCCAGAGCATCTGCACAGTGAACATAACCAGGGAAATCAGGAATTTGAGTCCAGTGCTCTTTGATGTTCCACTGCTGAGCAAGGATTAGGCTCAGTCACTTTCCCTGGATAGTTCACTGAGCAAATGTACAAGCACTTTGCACTGGCTCAAGGGTAGTGTGAGATGCACGAGGGAACAAATGGCCAGAGAAAGGTGGGGTATTTCTCTAGGCAGCACTAACCTTCCCTTAGGGTATCACACCTGTGCTCCAGAAAGCATGCTAGCACTTTCCATTTGTTGTCCCAAGTGTCAATTCAAGTTAGAGGTAAAACCCGTATTCCCCAGGCAGCTTCCAGCACATTGTTTGTGCCTGTCTCATGTAGTGCTCTTCTCAATTGTGCAATTGCTTGAGCATTTCACTGGTCTTGTGCGTATACAGGGACTGTAACCAAAAATGTACACTGTTGGGAATCTTAACACTTGTTACAATGGTAAGTATAGGCGTGGATACACTTTGACTCTTAATGTTGTTTTAAAGTCTTTAGTTTTTGGAACTGATAGTCTTTTGAGCCCTTTGAAATACTATGTATAAATGTATTGTGTTTTAACTTATTGTTTATTTAATTGCTTTATTGTAAATTATCTTTATAATCACAAGTTCAGTAAAGCATGATAGGAAATGTCAAGCGTGTGAGTGTTTTACTGTAGAAAAATATTACAAATTACCCCATTCCAGCTGAGCTGTCAGGTATAGGCCAAGCTAGGGGAGGTTGTATTGGGTACTGTTCCAGGAGAACAGAGTTAGACTGAGAAAACCTGAGTACAGTTCCAAGTGTAAGCACTCACCAGGCTGATAAAAGGCTCCAGCTGGGCTGCAGCTGCGCACATCACCTGTCTTGCTGCCTCACACTGCATTCACAAATGCAAGTGACCTAATGTTTAACCCAATGCAATCATCTGGAAACCTGTAACTCCTCACCACTGCAATCCCAGAACAATATCAGTCTTTCTGGCATTTAACCCACCTGACAGTTGTGGTCTCAGTGTGCATACACACTGTGACCATCAAAACACGAATTTTCCATGTCCAAAACCTACGAGCTGTGGATAGATCAGAGGACAGCAATGCTACCCAACAGGCAAAACATTGGGGTTTCTCTGGCTGCACTCAAGCTTTCAACACCACCTCTGGTCATTTAAACCTCACTGGCCTCCTGTTTTCCCCTTCAGCAAAACAAGCGTAGTATTTCCTCGTGTGACCCAGAGATGAAGGGATCCAGGGAAGCTTGACCGTGTCATGTATTGCTCTGCAGCTTTTGGGAAGAAAGTTACAAGTTATCCACAAAGGAGTATAATTGGCCATGAGTGGGGAGCATTTGCAACACTCAAGAGGGTGATACTGATGCTTTCAGAGGTGACTTGCACACCTTTCATGTCCCTGTGATGCCTGGGTGGTGAATTATTTTGTGTTTGCAGTACAGAGTCTAGAGACTTCATTAAGCATTACATTCAGGAAGAGAACTTTAACAGATAATTTGAAGTAATATAATCCCGTCTAACAGAGACGGACATGAGAGCATCTTGCTTGCGTTGCCATAACTTTGTCTTCCATGCTTTCCTGCCTTCTTGGGTGCCTGCAGCTATTTGGCTTGCCTTGTGACCCTGCTGCAATGTGTATTGCTCAAATGTCACTTTCAAAAGCTTTTAAATTATAGGGACACTAGGGCCAAAATTACCAGTTGGAGGTATTATTAATGTAAATTTTACACAAACATGGAATTTCATAATTCCTGAATATTTCTTCTTGGGACTGAAACACATGACAGGAAATTGTATTCCTACATCAAAAATACGTCTGTGCAGGGCCAGGAGAGCAGTATTTTATACCTGATATTACCAACTTCATTACAATGTAAGATTTTTCTTTCACAGCCATTATTGTTTAAGTGATCTTTGCTTTGAGTGACAGTGAAATGCACCATAATTTAGAGGAAATAGTGATCTTCAATTCTAGATGCACTCAGATGTGACTGCAGCAAGAGGCAACAAAGCAGCAAAAACCTACTTACGTTTGAGATGCCAATGGGCTGATCTCATAACCACAACCCCAGAAACTTGTTTCTTTCTGCCCTTAAGATTCTTCAGTCAGTTCAACTCTCATAAGGCATTTAACTACTATGCTCAGCAAGAGGTGACAGTATTCCAATCACAGTCCTGATAAGAGCTTATGCTCTGATCTCTATCTAAAGTTCAGTTTGCTACTAAGCCTCCACCTTTCCTCCTCCATACTGCAAGGACATAGAGAGCTCAAGGTGCCCTTTGTTAGAACACACCTGAGTTACTATAATGTACCAGTCACAGACTTTGGTCTTTGTTCCATGATCTATAGAGGATATGCCAGTTGTTGCTCCAAACAAACCAATTTAGCTTTTTTCCCTCTAATATTACACCTAAGTCTCACTCATGTCTCACCTGAATCTTGCTGGTGCTATACACAGCTTGGGGAGGACCATCAGCCTCCAAACAGTTCAATAAAACTCCCATTCTTTTTTTCTGAGATTAGAAAATTCTCATACCCACACCTGTACCCCACTGGAAAAGTCTTATCTCAGAACATGCAGGTGAGGAGGACATGCAGCTCATACACTATAAATAAAATTGTGGATGCTTGAATTCAGACTTATGGCATAGGAACCAAGTCAGCTCCTTCCTGGGCTGAAGGGATGCATGTTTATAATCCCATTATACATTTTACTTCTAATCCAAGAACAAAAAAAGCCTTTCCTTCATATTTGGTTTAAGAGGTATCCACATGCCCTGCTGCTGAAAATGTTGAGGCTCAGCATTTGACCCCCTTCTCCCCAGAGATTTCTCTCTATCCTCTTCACAGAATCAATCACAGAATGCATCAGCTTGGAAGGGACCACAGTGGAACATCTGGTCCAACCTCCCTGATCAAGCAGGGTCACCCCAGAGCACATGGCACAGGATTGCATCCAGGCAGTTTTGAGAATCTTTAGGGAGGGAGACTTCAACCTCTCTGAGCAATCTGTTCCAGTGCACATTCAACTGCACAGTAAGGAAGTTTCTCCTCATGTTGAGGTGGAACTTCCTGTGCATCAATTTCTGCCCATTGCCTCTTTTCACCCTTGCTTATGTGCTTTTCATAAGGCTCTTCCTAACTTAGAATTACACTCTTCTTCCTTTCCCTGAAAATCAACTCTCTCTTAATCCCAAACAGCAGAAACATATTTAGCACTGTTTTACATATGCCCTATATAAGAAGTGAGCATTTTGCTCCAAATCCCTTCAGACAAATGAACACAGGACCTGGCAAGCATGAACAACTACAGCACAAGGAAAAGATGACTTTGCAGTCATCCTGGCAGGTCAATCCTCCACAGTTAAGAATATCAATGAAAGCAATCATGTCCAGCTTTCAGCCAAGAAAGAAAAAAAGAAGAAAAGGCACATGGCCAACAACCAAAATATGAAAGACAAAATGAGGAGCATTTGGCAGCAGGAAGGAAAGACAAGAAGTGTACACAGGGGTGTACAGAGTCCTCAAGAAACTCATACTAATGGAAAAGACAGTATCAGAGCAGCAGCCTCAGTAGGTTTAGCAAAAGTGCTTTCATATTTGTCAAGGATAAAAATCAAGATATAGGAAGGACGAAAGAAGAGAGAGCACAGGAAAAAGACAAAACCAATACTAATGCAATGGTTACCACCATTCAAGAGACTTCCTCCAAGAGCAGTGTCATCCCTACTGGCAGCACGTCAACACAGGGAAGAGATGGGAGCAATCTCTAGAGCAGCTGTGCTCAGGTTTGCCAGGCAGATGGAAGGAAGAACAGCAAAGCAGTACACAGCAAGAGGGAAAAGCAATACAGAAGGACTCCCAAGCAAAAGGTGGCAGAATTTAAGGGTTTTTAAAATGGCTGAAGGCATAAAGATCAAATGTGCTTTCATGATGTGTTCAGGGGTTTTGTTTGCAACTTAGTAACTGGCCCACCTGTTGTTATTTTTAACAAATAGTATTGATTTACATCTATTTCATGTTGTCTCAAAAACAGCAACAGTAATCACTACTTTTCTAAACAATGAGATACAGCTTCCAACAGATTTCACTTTAAACAGGCAGTAGATAGCCAGTTTCCTTGCCCTGTGTTAGCAATAGCGAAAGAGTTGTGACTGGGACCTCCTTGCTTTTTGAGTGCTGTTAAAAGGACAAAGAGAGATTGTTATTAAAGCTTATTCATAAACTTTCTCATCTCCCATCCCTTGTCAGATACTTTGGACGTGTGTAGTAGGAACATATTTGCTTGCCTTACTACTGCACTGATGTCTGCACTTGCAAGTAATCTGTTCTACTCCAGCCAGAACACTTGTGCAGAAAACATGCATGGCAGTGTTGGCTTCAAAAATATATTTTAAAATTTAACATCTGAAAATTTCTGCCAAATCAGTTGACTTGTGCAAGATTTGAACCTATATGACAAGTATACTTAACATTTTAAAAAACTTTTCTGTGACTGAAGCCATTAAAATTAATTCTTACTGTCTTGCTTTTTCAATTACTTATACTCTAAGCAAAACTTGTGCCAGAACCTACAACAACTTAATTACAAATTCTATTTTTGTAGACAGGAAAGATCTAGTCACATGCCCCCTTTTCCCCTTCCCATTCTCTTACAACTGACAATTCCTGTGCTGAACCCTGGACGTACAGGAAACAAGTCTCATGTGCAAATGTGCTGACGTCACTCATGTGTCATAAGGTGAGAAATCCATACAACCCAGGAATCAGGGATAACAGCACCCCCACAACAGAACCTGGAAAAAGCATTCACTGAAGCACTGAGCTGCACATAGGAAGCACACAGACTCCCCCCTCCCCAACCATCTCTTTCCCACAGACACTGAGCTTCTTCGTTAAAGCACTGTTGCCTTCTACTGCACATTTACCATTCACCAGGGGAATGACAGAGTAAACACATACAGTAAGTCTGCAAAAAATGCAATTTGAAAAGTGCTTGTAACTGAACTGAGAAATTTTACACTAGCTTTATTAGCAGGAAGACATGAATTTTTTTTTTCTCAATTACACTAATTATGCAACAACTATAAGGTGTGAGGATTCCTATCTGTAAGAAGTATAAGAATTTCTGCTAGAAATACAAATTTACCAATACAAGTAAGTGATTAAAATGCTCCCTTACATTCATGTAAGCTTTTGTAGGGAAGTACACTACTCCTGTGTAGTGATGCCACTGCTGGTAGTCACGGCAGTATCACATGTAAATGGGAGCACAGGAAGCTGCAAGTGACAAAGTAACAAGAAACCCACTTTCAGTGTTCAGCTGCATAACCCATCAGGAGCACATTTTGAGCTGCAGGTCATCCATAGTAAGTTATTTTCTTCTACACGGGTCGATATAATCTCCCATGGAAAACTTTCAAGTATTTACAAATACTTTGATAAAAGAGCAAAAGCAGACTTTTTTTATCAGGCAGGAAGCAAAGGGTTCTTTAAAACTGTTTAATTACATGTTTCAGGTAAGCACAGACAATACAGGTAGATTTCCCACCACTCAATATTTACATTCTTTTCTCTAGGCTTGAGCTGTTCATTAAGAGTGTTTTTCAATCAACATCCTTGTCAATCACTTTTGCTGCAAAGAAGGGTGCTGGAAAAGAACTATTGCAGGAAACATTCCATCAAGGCATGATTTTCTGTGGGGCTTTTCTCCTTTAAGAACCACGTACCAGTAGTTCAAGACATTTTGGGAAAATCCTGGCTTCCAAGATGACCTGAAGAATGCATTGAAACCAAGCAGTGTGTTGAAGTCCTATAAATAGTTAAATCAATACCAATACATATGTTGTGGAGCTGAAATTCTTTCTTCACTGGCACTGCCATTGCTGCGTGGTTTCTGTTACGAGAGTTTTACACCAATTTTGTTTTGTTCCTTTTTCATTAGCCTTTGTGCCTCTTTCTCCATTTTCTTTCGCTGTTGTTCTGCTGCTCTTTTTTCCCTTTCTGCTATCTTCTGTTGTCTGTAATTAAAGAAAACATGAATTGCTAAATAACACGCATTCAATTTTCAGGATGGTCATACTTAAAGTTACTGTCAATACATAGGTTATTATAACTAAAAAAACAGAGCTTCAGTCTATTGTCATTAGGCTCAGAACAGTCATTCTTTTACTGTACCGAAGTAATTTTTTCAGATTAAGCTAGAATTGTAGAATATTCTGAGCTGGAATCCACAAGGATTATCAAAGTCCAAGTCCTGGCCTGCACAGAACCATCCCCATAAATCACTCCATATGCCCGAGAGTATTGTTCAAACAGTTCTGGCAAGCTTGGGCTGTGACCACTTCCCTGGTCAAACTGTTCCAATGATCACCCTCTAGATGAAGAACATTTTCATAATATCCAACCCAATCCAATCTAGTTTTAGACACTAATATTTGTTCAATTATTCTGCAATTTAAAAGCTACTAGATTCTCAAAGATTCAGATTAAATGAATCAGTAAGAGTATAGGACAGTTGTAAGACCTAGAGCAAAAACTAAAAATCTATCTAATGCTTTCAGCAGCAGCTCAAAAATTTTGAGTTTTTGCTGGTTTGGTGGTGTTTTTGAGATTGTCACCCATTATTGCTCATTGTACCTGATGGCTGACAGAGCTATCAGTCTAGCAGTATGCAGAACAATAACATTTGCCACATTACAGTGGCAAATTTCTGTATTTCCCACGTATCTGAATTGATGCAGAAGTGCTAAGCACACCAGGCAATCCATGGAGACAGTCAAGTTCCAAAAAGCCCCACGGTGTTAATGCTGCTGTTCGTGTGCAGCTCTGAAGGGAGGGATGGCAGCAGCTCCTGCTCCTTTTCCCGGGATGACCCCCAGGACACGGAGCTCCGGCGCACAGCTGCGGTTCCGCGCCCTCTACAGGCTGGGAACCTGCATTCAGCTCTGCCCAGAGACAGACCACCTCACCTCACACAGCAACAGGCCAACAAAAATACAAAAAAGTAGCTGCTATCAACTAAAAACGTGTGAGCTTAACTGCTTCCACTGGGATAAAAAACTTGGTTGGTAATATAAAGTCTGAAGTTGCAGAGGTGTCTAAAATTTGCAGAAGAAACTAAGTTCCAACTAATCAAGTTAACTGAAAATGCAGTTTATCATCTACTACACCAATTCATCACTGACTGGAAAATTTCGGTGCATCTCAGCCCAAAACCCGCTGGAAAATGGCGAAGAAGAGACTACAGGAACTTCTCAGGCTCTGATAGCCTACTCTTCAGCACTGTCTTTCTGCGTGCCTTAATTCCAGGGAGCATTTGATTTACTATATGTGCTCATTTCAACTGTTATGTTTATACATAAATTCACCAGAAAGGCCACAGTATGATCCACTGCTAATTAGCAGGACACAGCCCATTTCTGCATGACTGATCACCATTCCATTACTACACAAAAATTATTCTGGTCTTACTGAGCACCTACAGGTACCAGACCCAGCAGGCTAAGGTAGACCCTTACTTTTTCTGTACTCATTTCATTCTCAAAAAGCACCACTGGAGTATAGTCAGCATTAACACTCTGGAACATTAGGAGGACTCTGTCCTCTATTTGGCAGTCTGAAAGCTTCTTTGAAGTGACACATGCATTAAGTCACCAGAATGGCCACAGGATGCTCAGATCATTTTGCAGACCAAGATGCAGACTTCCAGCATTAAGAAGAGACTCCACAGCACTTCCTTACTACACTTTGTTGAAAACAGAGCCAGGTCTGTCTAAACTTAAGTTTTATGTTAACTGTCAGATGTTAAAGACACCAGTGATGTCTACACTACCGGAGAAACTAAACTCAGAACGGATTTTCTATCAATCAATTTCTATCAATAATATCAATTTTCTATCAATCTTGCTAAAAATCAGCGATGACTTTACTCATTTACAGATAAACATTATTTCTGTGGCATGAATAAAACAAAGGTTTTACTTCACTCAGCAGGGATACAGCTTACACAATGACCAGCTGTACTGAGGTAGCCAGCCACAGCTGGACAAGTGGTAAGCCACAGACAGCTGGAGTTCTGACCATGTTCTATCTACTGGAAATGGACACACATCCCTTCTATAACAATTGCAGTTTGATACATTTTATTGAGGCCAAAAAGAAATCCTATGAAAAGTAACCATCTGAGTTGAATCCTTTCAACAGTAAAGATGATAGACCAAAATCTTTAGGATAGGTTCAACCAAATAACATGACACTTGGAAAAATTAAAGCTTTTGGGAAACCCCACTGCTATTATCATGTAAGAGATCTCTCTTCCTAAGTATTCTAGAGCATGAATCTGACAGCTGGCAAACAATATAACTTTGACCATCCTGGAAATGTTCACTGCACAAATTTTACACTCTGAGAATAAACTGGCAGATACATACACCAGATAATTTTTAGTAGCCAATTTATATACAACAAACCTCTGCTTCAGAAAGTTTGAGTACTACTTTTGGTAGTCCAAAAACCATCTGTAATGGAATGTGGCATGTGTTAAGTAAATACAATGCAGCCTCTGTAGCTAGCAAAAGTAGCTGTTCCATTTCTCAGTAAAAAAAAAAAAGTATTTAAGTCTCAGCAGCCTGTACTCTAGCTCTTAAAAATCTTACTGAGTCTATTGATATTCTTTATAGAAAAAAGTACTATCCATAGAATAAAAACAGCCCAAAAACACATCATTCACATCACAAAGCTTGTACTTCCATACAAGACCTGAAACAGTAATGAAGTTAAAAAAAAGCAAGGTATTGACCAGAATGCACACACAGATACCAGATAAAGTTTACAAAAGTATTTGCATAACAATCCTATTCTCACATGTTAAGCTGCTGCAGAGCAAGACTGACAGAGATAATAAACTGAATAAATTCTAAATATGACTGGTACATTAAAAATGAGCTGGTAACTTCCCTCTTGCCTTATTCCACAGATTGAAAAATTTACTTTTTCAAAGCTTTAAATAAAAGCTTGATCAGAATCCCTTTTTTTTTTTTTTCCCCACAATACCTATTTTCCTTAGAATGATTTTTGAATATAGCATGTCTATTTCATGTTGTCACTAGTGGACCGTGGAAGCCATGTACCTGTGATTTAGTGAGCAGAATTACAACAGCCTAGGAAGCTAAAGCTATCTGAGGCTGGTTACTTGATGGTGTAGCAAGCAATAAAGTTTGATACAACTGTAAGTCACTACCAGTTCAAATCACTGTATATGATTAACTTAAGCTTAATTTTATCTCTTTACCCTCCATAGCCCTTAAAGGAAAGAAAAAAAAAACAAAAAAACACAAACTGGACAGGTGAAGTATTCATACTAACTTTGTCCAAGGCTGTTTTTACATTCAGCCTTACCACCTGGTTTAAGTTAGAATTGCCTATCTCCTACAGGGAGGCATTCCAAGCATATACTTATCACTTCACCTTCTATCCTGAACTATTTTTACCTTAAGCACATGGTTATGATACTTTTTTAAGAACATCAAGTGGTATTTGACTTAATCAAGTAATGTGATCTGAATGTAATAAATTGTTGGGATTGGTGGGGCATTGTTGGGGTGAGATTTTTTTTTAGCACCTGCATGCACATGTTGATGTGTTGTTCCAGTGATTTTCAGATTTTCCCTACCATCTCATCTACTAAATTAATTAGATCCAAAATGTCTTCTGGTGAGTTACACAGAGATTAGTTGCATAAAAATAATTTGTCTTAAAAGGAGTTTAGCAACTCTTTGTACTTACCAGAAAGGTGTCAAGTAAACAAATGTGATTCTTTTACATGTAAAACTTTTACATAGTGTTATATTAATTTCAGTTACCTAAGAACTTCTTCTGCCTGCCAAGCAGCATCCTCCTCTTCTTCCCAGGCATTTGTATTTTCTTGCCAAGTGTCCAGGTCTCCCAGTTCAGGCTGAAACAAAAGCAAAGTTCTAAGCACATGTAAAAATTAGATAAAACACTAGTGTGTGACTGCCAGAGTGGCTCTTGGATGACAGCTAAGTTTCCTTATTTTATTTTTAACCTGACCACTTCAGACTTACAAAAATATTTGAGGTATGGCAGTGTTTCTCATCTTATTGTCCATGCTTTTTCTCCCTGCTCTACTAGTGAGTTTTTTCAGTTGTCAAACTGCGTTTTTGGCAAAGGTAGGAAGGAAGGAGTGGAGCACATTTTTAGCAAGAGGAATATAAATTGAGCAGATTATATGATAGTGTAAAGAAGCAGATATATTATAGATAGCGTACAAGATTTCTGGAGGTTGCATGGACAAACCAACATGTACATCCACATGTTTTTATGTCCAGTATCAGTTGAGTGACACTTTTACTCACTGGAAATCCTTTCCTGAAGTATTTTCCTAAAGGACAGTGCAAGGAGGTGGTATGACCATTCTGTACTGCTTCCTGCCTGTAGCCTTTTGTGCACAATGTTAATCAAAGGAGAAGCACTGTTAAAAAAGGCAAAGGGCAGGGGAGGGAGAGCATCTCCTGCTAACTGGCCAGGCTGTTAGGCAACTGGACAATTTTTTCAAAGGCTAAGGAGCAAAAGTTAGGAGACTGCTACATTACAATCCCTACAGAAAGGAAGGGAGAAGCAGAAGGCTAAAAATGGGTCTAAGATAATAAAGCAAAGGTAACTCAGACGCTTTCAAAGAAGCCTTATACTCCTTTGTTAGTAACTTACTGTGTAATATCCAAAATTTATAGCTCATTGCTTTAGCAGATTGGCAAGCATCTAAGTATATGGAAGCTTCTTACCATTTTATCACTGATCTGTCAAGTTTCTCAGCAGAACGTATTGGACTACTTCATTCTTCACTCAACTTTAAAACAATTTACATTATTCCCCAACTACTCCACTTACACAATGCACAACTTAGGCAGACTATTACTTCCTTCCCCTACAGAACATGATTTAAGTGAAAAATACAAAATCAATTCTTAGCATACTTACAGATTGGTGAATAAAAGGAATATCTTGTGTAGCTGCTAATCTGCTAGAGAATCCTGTGTTTCCCTCTGGAATCCCAAAATTTAAAGGCTCTCGTTTTTTAATAACTATCTGAAAATATTAAAAAAAAAAAAAAGGAACAAAAAAGTGGTAGATCAAAGCACTGCATGGATTCCTTGGTGATCATAAATAACACTCTGTGCCCATGAAGGTTCAGCTACACAACACCTCTGTGTCTTAAACCTAGTCAGTTCTGGAAGTTGCACAGCCAAATGAACTTGCAAAAGACAAATGCAAAAGACCTCCTCCTCCCCCCACTAGCTTTTTCTTTAGTCACATAGAAACCTGTAACTGTATCAAGACAGAGAATGGGCACAAAGAATCACAGATCAAATAGTCACATCTCCCAGTATTCATAAATGCTATAATTAAGTGATATATTGCTTGGAGAAATCATGTTTCTATGACAGGTCACTTTAAGGTACTACATTTGAGGACAGTGCTGTCTGCACAGTTGTATTGCACTGTAATGTGAGCTCTTTCAGCTACTCCAATAGTGTATCTGTGAAGTTTCAATAGCTGCAAATTCTCTGTAAACATCAACTAGTAAAGCTCTGTACTGGTTTGGCTGAAAAACACTGCTTTTCCCAAAACAGTTGCCAAGATCACCTATTCCCTCATTTCTCTTGACCTCAAGTCACAAACTTTGTTCAGCCTACTTTGAGCCTCTGCTGCTTCCCAACAAGGCAGATCCAGTTTCACTGCCCGTATGCTAGTACCAGTGCAGGAAAGGAAACAGGACTAGGCAATCTAACTGAGCAATGACAGACTGTTTGACTGAGGTTCTATTTCCAAATAGTTGAGTATAGATGAGTGACAACATGAGTAGACTGTACCTCACATCTTGGGGTTTATATTGAGACATTCAGAGGAAATAAAAACAAATTCATACCAAATGGCCAAGTTAACAGGCATGTTCTTTAGAGTGCCTGCAGCCAACCCCAGTGATAAATTTAAACTAAACCCAGTGTACAGTACTCAAAAACAGCATGGACTCTTCCCCAGTTTTGTTCTGTACCTGAAGCTCATTCTACTAGGCCAAAACTGTCAGTAGATATAAAGGAGAAATCTGCCTCTCTCTAGTCCTCTTCTACTCCTCAGATTTTGGAAGATCAAAATCCTTAGAAGAAGTTAGTCCACAGGATGCTGCAGATCCTGAATGTACAGAAAGCTGGCACACACCTCCAGTTCATAGGACCACAGGAAGACTCAGGTAGGAAGGGGCCTCAGGAGGTTTGTAATCCAACCTTCTCCCCAAACCACTGTCATTCTAAGGCTGATCAAAGTACTTAGGGGGTTTATCCACTTGGGGCTTAAAAACTTCCAGAGATGGAGGCTGCACAACTTCTCTGGTAACCTATCCCAGTACTTGTGAGGAGTTTCCAATTGGCTCAAAGACCTATAAGTACCCAGCTGAAAGATCTGCACATAGAAACAAAACCTGCAATCACCAGATTTTAATCAGCAACCTTAATTTACAACCTTAATGCTCCTGAAGAGATGCCCTCCCATCTCATCTCCATAGTAAAAATTGATACATGAAGAACAAGCCATTTTGAAATATCAGTTCCCTAATTCCACCCTCGCCAATGTAACTTGGTGAAACAAATAACCATTGTTTTCTGAAACAGCAGGGCTGCTCCCTCAGACTTCAGTACAGAAAGACATTGAATGTCTTTGTTCAAATAAGGATATGAGCACAAGTGACTAGAGGGGTTCTCACATTATACTACCCAGAACTTTTAGAGCATGAAACTATTCATAAGTTTCCAATAACATGTGAACATGTGATAGCATCACATTTATTAAGATCTCTAAGATCTTAACATTGAACACGATAAACTACACACCAGCATCTATTCTCATTTACCAACAGCACCTTCTCTAAGTTGCCAATTTACTTGCTTTTATTTTAAAGCAAGGAAAACCCTCCATAAGTATAGATGAAAGTGTAATACTTACTTTTTGAGTTTTTCTTATAGTTGGTGCCATATCTTTGAAATAATCAGGTTCCATTTCTTCCAAAGAATTTTGCTGAGCAGCCACATTACCATTGCCACCTTCAATCTTCACACTTGTAGGTGCATCCTCATCCCATGAAGACCAGTCTTCTACTTCAGGCTGAATATAAGAATATGGTACAACTTAATGTTATCTGCAATTATGTAAAAGATAATATTGTCTTTTTTGTATCTTGCTAAAATATATACTTAATACTATATTGCATATATAATAGTAGTATATCTTCCTTGGATATATACCAATCCACTTTTGTAGGACTTGTATAATCACCCTGTTAAGGGATTAAGTCACCTACCACTTTAACAATTACCTGCTTAGGAACAGATGAATAATCCACTGTGGTTGGCAAAGTTATTTGGTCTCCACTTAACTTTCGCCCTCTTCCAGACCTGAAAAAAAAATGTAGGATTCCTCCAAGCTCTGAAAACATGAGCACTAATTTAAAAAAA
>WEIU01015683.1:269858-284291 GCA_013389925.1 Aegithalos caudatus
CTCCCCTGCCCGCCTTCCTCCCGCGCCCGCAGTGGTTGGGCGGGCCTGAGCCGGGTCCTTGGACCTCCGGGGAAGTGCGAGAAAAACGCGTTGGACTTTAACCCTGTCGGGTTGCTGCACGCGTGGCAGTAAAGGTGTTCCTGTGGTCGACAGGATGCTGAGCTGTAAATTTGGATGTTACTGAAAAGCAAACATTGCTGAACTTGCTTCTGAGACGTGCAGCCCCGATGTCCCAGTTTAGTCACCAACTCCTTGTCCATTTTTATGGCTGGCTAAGTGGTGTTAAGGTTAATGTAAGGCATTCTAGAGCTCTGTGTACACCTCCAGTTGTGTTACACTCGGTGGGTGAGGTAAAGGGGGTGTTTGTCTCTTTAAACTAAGGAAATCTAATCAGTTCTAGAGCAGCATTAATACAGCGCTTCTTTCTACTCAACTCCAAGCTGTGGCACTCACTTCTTGGTGTGCTCTTTGAGTCCCTTAAGACTTCCTGTTCTCCCACTGGACTTACTCAGCTGCTGTGTTCCATATGTGTGTCAGGCGGTGAGGAGATGGGTGATAGGACGATGGCTTTTGTGAGGAGGCTCTGGTATCAGATAGAGTTTCTTCATTTCCCTTTTCCCATGTCCTAACAGGACACCACGACTGCATTTCCACAACTCTTCATCAGGAAGCAGGCCCCAAAGGGACAAGGAGACAAACACGATGTATCTGATCATGGTCAAGGACCCTGCCAGCCAGGACATGAGCAGGGTAATTTGGGGGCAGCTCAGAGTCCAGACTACCAGGCAGGTTTCTGGTGATGAGGCAGATCTGAGGACAAGCCAGGGAGTCTGCACTGGTCTGAGATCAGTAGAGTCCATAGCAAGTCAGGACACGGTTGTGGCCAAGCTTAAGGGCAGCACTCCTATGATGCTAAGGTGGGGATTGACACCCTTATGCCTGCAGAACCCACCTTCAGTAAGAGAAACCCATATGCAATACTGATTTTAATTTTAAAACCATTTCAAAACCATCTGTGTAGCAGAGGTATACCTTTCAGTATAACTTTCTATCTAAAGAAGCAGAAACTGGAAGATAATCCTTGTCTGCATTCACACAGAAAAGCAAAACTGTAATCATGACACACTGGAAAAGGTCAGATTATGAAGATAGCCAGTTACATTTATTTTGAGAACACATTCAGGTTTTGGCATTACAGTCTATATATTCAGTAGGGAATATGCCAAAGTGAGAAGGAAGGATTTTAACATATGCGTATAAACACCTACACAATATAAAAACTGCCAGAAAGGCTCACCCACGCTATCATCCTAAATGCACAACAGACCTGTGTGTGGTTGTTGCATTAATGAAAAAATGCTGGAAATTGGCTGACCATTTATGGAAAGTAAATCCTCTCTAAAAACATAATTATGCAGTAATTATTATCAAAATTAGTAATAATATAAACATATCTTAATTTCTAAAACCAATGTTCACAGGGGTAAATACTTCATTGTTCAAAAATGTCATTAACCCTCCGCTCTGAAACTTTAAAGTTGGATTCCTTTGTCTCAGTTAATTTTCCTAAAGAGATCTCCTGAAGTTTTGGGTATATCATTACCATATTGAATGCAATACTGCTACAGTAAGCTAATCAATTTAGTTAAGAGAACTATATATTTTAATACCTTTTTTACAGATATTAAGACTTAAAAATATTAAACCACATTACCTGTCAGTTTGCAAATGTGCTAATGTCAAATGTGCTAATGACAATTTCCATCACTTCAGATTTGATAGTTCCATTATTCTGATACATTCATTTCTATTTAATAACCTCATTCTGTCTGTAAAAGTGATAGTCTCTCTTTCAATATGAATTCTCCCTCCTATGGGATATGTGCTTCATTTGTTTGTTTGTTCTCTCACGTGGTTTATGAAAGCTGCAAATAGCTTTTTAACTAAGAGTACCTTTCTTCAGTTATACTCCTGATGCATTTTGTAATAATTCAAGTTTTACATTTACAGAATAAATTTTACATTCAGCAAGTGTTTGATTCTGGTCAAAGTAGACTTTTCATGGTTCTAACCACAGAAAAATTGCATGTTTTTACTGTAAAATTCAGAAGTAATTTTATACACTGCTACTACAAATTTATTCATTAAAATGTCTTGAAACTCCAAATGAGAAGAGGCAGTTCCATTGTTAGATACATTTTCCATTCCTTTGTAGTATTCCTGTGCACATATTTTGGGTAATATCTAAGTATTGTCCAAATAATTTGCTTAAGTTTAGACAAATATGTATCCTAGCTTATGTGAAAATATGACCCAAGTAAATAGCCAAGTAGTCACAAAAGCACCTTTTCTCTCTAAAGGTCTTCCTGGCTGATGCTGTACTCTCCTCTGCCTCTGCCAGCATATCTTAAATTCTTTCCCTTATTCCCACTGAGGCTTGCTGTACCTTGTAAAGGAAAATTCCAGACCAGTGATCTTGGTAAGAGGCCTTTATAGGAAAATTCAACAAACTGACTTTTAGCAAGCATATAATATATAAAAATAATATTTATAATTTTGAAATGGAGCACACTCCAAGCAGCTTTTTTGGAAGCAGTGGCCAAAAGGGGCCAAAGAGCAGCAGTGACTGCCTAGGTCTCCTGAGCTCAGACAACTGTTTAGGTCTGGTCTTCTGATGGACTGGGAAGTCTCTTTGCACCCCTGAGAGTGTTTCAGGGGTTCTCTCTCCTTTAAGCATCTCTCTCTGGGGCACTGACCTTCACACTGGAGCCTGGCCAGCTGACAGGACCTCTTACAAGGTAGAATCCCCAGTCAGCCCAGAGGAATACCCACCTCAGGTTGAAACAGGCAGGCTGATTTTTCAGTGTTATAGGAACTTAGAGGTAATAAGGAATGTGTGATTTTAGCCTAGTGCTGAGTAATTTCCTGAAGAGACTGTCCTGAGTTCTCCTCTCTGCTGACAGTGCTGGCTCCTACTTCCTAGGATGTTTCTAAATTTAATATGATGAGTTAATATGCAGAATAGATGGCAGGAGTGGTACCAAAATCCAGTTTTCCAAACTTGTCCTTGCAATATTACTTATATTTCTCAATTAAAAATTTGGGAGAGGATAATGGGACCTCTTTTTTTATACAGCTAATTTATCATTTCATTACTAAACAGAAAATCTTCCTTCCATCCTGTCATATGCAGCCATTAATTAGTCTTTCCTGATTTACACACGCAGCCTGTCTTTTGTTCTTATAAGGTAAAAAAAAGCATTAAGTTGAAGTTATCAAAAACTGGATCCTAGGCACTGTGTTAGCATTTGAATTCAAATCCTCTAAATACTTGCATATGTAGCATGTTGCTTTATAAAAATATTTATTTACATGGTTATGTTTGTGTGTGCATGCCTGCAAATGTATTATTTGCAAGAAAACAGGAGAGAGAGGGCATAGCATGGAAACATAACATCATGAAATTTTATTGGAAAAAGCTCTTAGGAAAGCAAAGGATTTTTCTTCCAAGAGTTGTTTTTGATTGTGGTTGGTTGGTTGATCAATTGGTTGGTTGGTATTTGAGGGGAGAGAATAATGAAGCTGTTCTTTGTTTCTTCATACTTCAGCATTTTTAGAGGAATTTCTACAAATTTAGAAAATGCAAGTTTCTTTAATTTATGCCCTTTGGCAGATCAAATGGTCTAATTTCAAGCAGGATTACTCTGGAGTTGGGAAAATAACTTAATAGAAAAATATTAATAATGAGTCCTCGCTTTTCCCATTTTAAAACAAATCAGTTCAGCAAAAAAGACCTATGTTATAGCCCAAAAATTTCAAAACTTGCATTCTTATCTGAACACCAATGTGCCAAGACCAAGTGGCTGTTGAAAGTGTTAAGTTCCCAAAATTTGTCTAAAACAATGCCAGCTTCAGACAAACCTTACTGTCTCAGTAAAAGTTGGACTGGGAAACTAGATCCCAGTTTTCATGTGGGAAAAAGGAAGCAGCAAAATGAAATACATTCATTTTGAATGTAACTGTGGAATCTCTGTGTAGTCTTAAGGAGAGAGAGCAGTCAAAGAAGGGATATGAGGAAGTAAACTAAATACATTTTTTCATTCATTAGACAATTTCCTCGTGAGGGGAAGAGGAAGGGCAGACACTGATCACTTCTCTGTGGTGACCAGTGGCAGGACCCAAGGGAATGGCCTGAAGCTGTGTCAGGGGAGGTTTAGACATCAGGAAAAGGTTCTTCACCCAGAGGGTGGTTGGATACCAGAACAGCTCCCCAGGGAAGTGGACACAGCACCACTGACAGTTCAAGGAGCTTTTGGACAATGCTCTCAGACATATGGTGTGATTCTTCAGGATGGTGCTGTGCAGGGCTAGGATTTTGACTTGATGATCCTTGTGGATCCCTTCCAACTCAGCTTATTCTGTGATTCTGTAATTATCAAATTTTCCTGGTCACTTCATGATAGTGGGGAAGCATTTCAAGTTATATTTATCATTATAGCAGTCAGTAGGCTGAAACCAGGCTTAGATCACACTCTTTTTTATTCTTATTCAACAAAGGAAGAAAAATCCTCTTCTGGCCATTGACTATTTAATGAAACTCCTACTGCAAAATATGCATCAACAGATATTTTGAAATGTAAGCTGAACAGCTCAAATATTAGCAAATTGATCCAGGGTTTGGGGAGAAACTTAACTCAGAATTATATGTGCATGAAAATGTGAACAGAATAGCTAGAGACAGCATTTTTAATCCAGATTACAAAAAAAAAAAAAAAAAAAAAGATTTTGTAATACTTCACTTTTTATTGCCTCTTCCATTGTAGCTTCTGAGGACAATGCATTCCACCCAGCTACACCTGTGTTTGAGGCGAACAACTTATGCTTGTGTTCAATTAAAGAGGCATTTCTCTTTGTGGAAAATGTTTATTCTGCCTTTCCTTTCTCCTCTGGAAGAAACTGAGCAACTGCTGCCAGCTCCAGGGAGCATGAATAGATAAATACTGTATTTCCAGAAAGTTTGATTAACTCTAAACTAAAGCAGTTCTTCCTTAAAGGCATGTTGTACTCAGGAAAGCAGTGAAAAATGAAGGGTCCACCATACTTCTTCACTGTGTATTCTAGTGATTAAGCAGTTGTTCTTTTAAATTTTGTAATCTATTTTCACATACTCTTTAATCCTTTCTCCGTTAAAGTTTCCTTTGCTTCCTTTTTTCTCCCTGAGATTATGACAAATCACAACCATATTTTGCATCAGCTTTCTTTTCAATAGAATAACACTGGGAGATTTTTCAAGTTTAGCTAGCAGAGCTACCCCTCAATAATTCCTTTTTCTCTTTCAGTGCTCCATTTTTTCCTATTTCCTTTCAAAATTGCAAATTGAGCATCAGATTCATCAATACAGCATACAAAGCTAGGATCAGTGTTATGCTCATCTCTGCTCACATGTGTTCAAAGAAGCCTTGGAAGCAGATGCTGACTTTTTCCCTACAATTTCCAGTGTCATTGCTTTCCAGGGAGATGTGTTGCTTTTGCCCTGAGCACTAGAAGCACAACCCATCTCTGTGCTGACTTTGTACACAGACAGTGGATGAGAGCCAGGCTGCAGAAGAGGCCAGGTTGCTCTGCCCTTGTCAGTGTTTACCCACAGGCTGCCAAACACAGATTTAATCAACAGCAACTTTATATCTTACCTCAGGATCAGTGACTGAAAAAATGGAACTTCTTTCCTAGAGACTCCAACAAATAGAAATTAGCAGGGATTTCTTAGAGGGACATTTTTTATGATCTGTTACTAAATCACTAGTTAAAAGTTAAGCATAAAAAACATTTCTAGGAATAATACTGTTCAGATAGAAAGCATCATGGTAAATCTGAAATACACAAAAGTAAGATTAGGTCTTTTGTTATTCCAAGCAGAATACCAATTAACCTATTTATTACACTAAGGTGGTAAAATATAAATTATTTATGAGGAAAGGAATTTGTTTTTCCTCATTTTGAGCTCTAGTCATTACACATTTGGCTCTGCAGCCACAGCTGTTTCTTTTTTGGAAAATGAATAGCTGAGAAAAACAGGCCAAGTAGAACACAACTCTGATTTCAATTGCAAATACATAGAAATTTAAATAAAGCCAGAGAGACTGAGCAGGTAGAAACACTGGATATTTTTCATTGCTCCAGTGAAAACTCAATCACTAAGTTAAAGCCAAACTCTCATGGTGCCACAATTGCTACAATTAAAGATATTCCATAAGATGATGGCCATGGATGATATAATGCAGAGCTGTCACCTCAAAGAACCCTCCAGAGAGAAATGAGAAGCAGCAAATATTTTGTAATAGCATTGATGGAATATTAGTGGATTTACATAGACTTCAGATGTACTTGTTCTCCAAGTGATAAAGGACCATACTGAAACATTATGGCAATAAACAAGAATGAAGAAGGAACAGGGAGAAAAGAAGATAAATAACAAATACCCCCACCACCCCCCCAAAACTGGAAACACCTATGATAGCAAAATAATTCTAAGATACAAGTAAAAGTTTGACATCCCAGCAGAAACTATTGGTGATGTCACTGGCTTGTAACATTTTTTGACTGGACTATGTCAGTACAGAAAAGTATTCATGGGAGAATAATTATCAAACAAATTAGAATCAAACAAATTTCAGTGCATTGTGCATTTCAGACTCCTCAGGGCCTAAGGCATAGGCTAAGCTAACTTTTTTTCTATTGGCCTTGCATTTACAGCAGTAGAATTATTCAATTTGCTGTCACATGGAATTTGGATTAGTGCACATCCAGAGCTATACCAATTTATTCTAGCTGTTATCCAACCCATTATTTCCATGTCTGTTTACAGACTATTTTATTTTTTTGAAGACTTGTCTACAAAAATATGAAGCTGAACCAGCTACAGGCTACAGGAGTGTATATGCACTGGGCCAGCTAAAAGAAATATATTCCCGCAGTCAAGGTAATTCACATCAATCCTGAATTCTCACTTCATGGCTGTTTAGTTCTGGGTGCTGTCTGCCTTTGTAAGGAATCATGACATTGAAAATGAAGAAATTTTGAAGAAAAATTAGTTAATGCATCTGTTTGTATTTGCTGGAGGTATGGAACCTTTAAAAAAACAAATTGTATTTTTTAGTGTGGGGACAAAGAACCTCAGCAGGCCAATCCTCTGACTGAATACTAAATATTACTGTTTTCAATACTCAAACAAACCAGTAGAAACTGAGACTGTGCAGGGAGTAGTTTGCACAACAAGCCAGCCTATGCATCTGAGGATAAACCTGCAGTTAAAACAAAAATATGAGGCCACAAAGAAACAATTTCACATTGCTGATACCACCACAAATCTAACTTCATTCTTAGAAGATCCACTGAGATAGCTCTGACCAAGACACTGCAGTCTAATTTGGATCTGCACATTGTCCAACATGCTCTTTGCCTGGCTACTTAATGGAGGCTGTACTGGTGTGATTAACAGAACTCATGTGGGGAACAAGTGGTGTTGGGGCTGCTTACATCAAAGAGCAGCCCGTGGTACCCTGAGACAGGAGCCACTGCTGTGTCTCTGGAATGCAGTCACTCTTCCTTCTTGGTCTCTGAACACTCTTGCATTTTAAGCCAGTCTGGGCAGAACTTTACAGCTTATTTTTGGCAGCATGTGAAAGAGCTTGTTGTTAAGCCTTTAGCCTCAGGTTGGTCAGCACAATTTGCTGAAAATTTGTTCAGCATTCAGTCTTTATTCTGTGCCAAGTATGAGCTGACTGCAGACAACTACATTGCACTTACAGCAACTGCACTTCAGCTGTCATGTTCCAGGTGGAGCTTCAAATGTTTACAGATGAGACAAGTCTTCCACAGTTCAGAGTATGAATATGTTAAATCTGGCCCTCTCCCACCACAGCAAAAGTAATCAATTGGTGGCTCTGGAGCCAGTTGTGTGCCCATGACATGCTCAGCCATTCATTATCAGCGATTTCTAAAGTCATGTGCAAAATATTGAAGAACATTAGCAAAGACCTCTAAAAACCAAAGGGTAAAACTACTGATGGTATTTTATAGTATTTATTTTATACTGATGATACTTTATTTTACATATGTAAAACATGCTCAGTAGCATATATTCTACTAGATTGTGTGAAGAAACATAATGTACTCCATCAAGTACTAGGATTGGGTCTATCAAGTCTGGAATGAAGAACTCATAATAATTATACATATATGCAATTCAAATAGAACATAGAGCAAATGAATTACAAACATGAATTAACATACTGGGCTGGTTTGGCTGGGATGGACTTAATATTCTTTATAGTAGTTATTACAGGGCTCTTTTCCATTTTTTACAGGCTGTGCTCAAAGTAGTGTTAAGATAGGGATATTTGCATTATTGCTGGGCAGTGCTTAGACACCATCAACACCTTTTCTCATTCTCACCCCACCCTACCAGTGAGGGGACTGGGGATGCATAAGGAGTGGAGAGAGGACCCATCCAAGACAGCTGACCCCAACTGGGGGTCAGCACATAAAGCTGGAGGGAGATTGAAAGGGGGGGATATTTGGAGTGGTCACATTTATCCTCCATAGTAACCAGAGATGGAGCCCTGCTTTCTTGAAGGTATCTGAAAACCTGCCTGCTAATGGGAAGTGGTGAATGATTTCCTTGTTTTGCTATGGTTGTGTGCATGGCTTTTGCCTTACTTATTAAACTGTCTTTATTTCAACTCTAACTTTTACGCTTCTGATTCTCTTCCTTATCCCACTGGGTCTTGGGGGGAGTTCCCAGCAGGGTTTAATCCATGATACATACTGGATGCGAAAACACATTTTAAAAACCAAGATCTTTAAGTGAAAGAAATGTCTTCCTTCCGACCTCCGCCACTTTTTAACAACAGAGGCAATGGCATGCAGCAAATATGCTCAAACTGACATGAAGGTAGATTAAAAACAGCACAGGTAAGACCCTCTGGAGGTGATTCATGATCTGGCTCCAGTGTTGTTTCGGTCTTAGCAGAAACTTGGTGTTTTTTAGACAAGAGCTGTTCATGACCAGTTACATCTTGTCCCGTTGATGCTGGTATTGCCCTGTTTATACCAACTATCTACAGCCAGACTTCACCTTTGGCTGTTGCCATGCTTCTCAGCCCTGTTCCCCGTCTGAGCAGGCACCGGAGCCCTGTCAGCCTGGCACTGTCGCTGTGCTCCGGCACTGAGGGGAGCATCCCCGGCTGTGCTCTGTGCCGCAGCACCGCGGTTCTGTGCCCGCAATGGGAGCGGCCGGCCCCCTCCGTGCGCAGGGCGCGGGTGCCCCCGAGCGGCTCCTCAGCTGCGAGCTCCAGCAGGGACGGAACAGCACAACCCGCTGGCCCAGGAACGACTTCCTAAGTGACAGCTTTTACAGTATTCTTCTGATTAGGAGTATTATGTTGAGTCAGTAATTTTTCACAATAGCCACCGAGTCACAACAGTATCCCGATGCTCATTCCTTTTCTGCTTATGCTTGTGCTTCTCCTCCACTTTATAGCCTATTCTAAACCACAAATACAAGATGGGAAAAATTAAACATTCTCACTTCAAAGCCTTTTTCTTGATCGTCTCTATTCATCAAATTTATTTTTGCAGTTATGTATAGACCTGGCTGATACACTTCCAGATACAAGAATTAAAAAAGCATCATGTTAGAAGACACATGGTGGCAAATTATCGAACTATACTTCAATTTCAAAAGGCCCAGAGGATCCACATAAAAAATACCAGTAATATGGGCAAAGCTAGGAAACAGCAGTTGTTTAGAATTGGAATAGCAACTCAAAGTAAATGTGAAAAGAATTTCTGATGAAAGATACAACTGCCTTTTTCTTAAAGAATTCAAACTCTTATGAATTGCTAAGTAAATACTTGCAACCCATTCAGAGACTTCAAACAAGTCATTGTCTAGAAAAGCAGTACAAAAGGAATTTCACCAAGTTTCACACAGTCGTAACTTTCTCTTGCTTACTCTGGGAGAATCAGAAAGGCTATGCTCAGCAGTATATCATATCCCATTTTCCATACTTTTTTNTCTGCATTTCTGGTAAAGTTACTTGTTAACTGTGCTTCTTTTCTGAAAATCTTTGCAAGGTTCCACAACTGTATAAAGTTACAGATCATTAAAAACTGGAACAGATGACACTACATTACAGTCCTCTGAGAGAGAGAAGCACCTTAAAACCATGAGTCCACAAATTTTTTTATTAAAATAACACCAAGTTTAAGAAATTGATGCAGTGCAAAGAAAATTTAATGATTTTTCATCCTTAAGTATGTAAACTGCATTCCAATCCTGACATGATTGATGTAATACAGGAAACTGTATCCCAGATGAATGTCAAAGTTAAAGACTGGCATGCTGAGCAAGGAAGGTTCTTATTCTTTGTAAGAGTTCTTTCTTTACGCTGTCTGGAACCAAAGCTGAAACAAAAATAAGAAAGCAGAAAGTCAAAAAAGACAAAGTATGCTAAAACCATACTTTTACAACAGCCATTTCTATTCTTTCATTATTCTTGCAATTCTGTTAATACCTAAAGCAACTGAAACAACTTGACTTTCACATAGCACATCTATATTTTTCCTATTTAAAATAGGCTAAAATCAGGATCTATTGAGAACAATGTTGTTACTGGTCTTTTTTTTTGCTTATTCATAGTCCAGAAAATTGGAAAGTTAAAGGAAAAGGATTATTCAATGGGAAACAGGATATAATCACAAGTGTGATTACCTTTTTTCTTCACAAATTTAAGACCAAGAACACCTTTCAACCCTAGTCTCTAAGGGTCTCAAACAAACTATTTTGAAGGCCTATTTTTATTTAGAACTTAATGAAGTTTCTACCACTAACATCAAACCCTGCTACAGAGCCTGAGAGGAACAATATAAAGAGAACTGCAATTTCCTTAAGTCATTTCATTTTTTTTGTATCTGTATGCTATGTCCTTTACTCTTCCCATTCCCATTACATTAGAATTGTTAGTTCTGATTTCCCATCTTTAAAGATTTGGAATTTTAAAACATCTGTGTTGCATACACAGCTCAGGACCATTAAGTCAATTATAAAAATGAATATAGACATGACAAAATAATGTAATCTGCAAAAGTAATCTGAAGGCTGCTATACAATACAAATTCATGTTTAGTTTGTAGTTAATATCAAGCTATTTTTCCTTTAATCCAACACAGGCAAGCTCATGATGCTGCTTTCAAAATATTAATGAAATAGAGGTAGGTATGTTTATTGATGTACTACTCCATCCACATTTGCATTTTCTTACCTCTGCCTTTGGGAGTGATTTCTGCCACCAAATCATCAACAGTAACATGCTCTAATCCTTTTTCTTTAATGACATCTGGGGAAGACCAAGACCAATACTTTAAGTCTTTTAATCCATTCATAAAATGAGAAAACCTGTGCTGGTGATTAAGAGACAAAACCTGCCTACATAGTCATGAGAGACTATGAAGTAGCATGGGTCCTAAATATAGGTCATTAGCTCAGTACCTACTGCATTGTACAGTGGATTTTAGTCTCTCACTCATGCCATAGGTTTAAGGATGGGAACTTGTCCCTGCTGATGCATCTTGATCAGCTCATTTTAAAAACAAACATTAGAACATTTTCTCTCATCTGTGCATTACCAGATATGCCTGTTACTGGAGTGTTGGAGCAGTTCACAAGCTGGCTCCCTTATCAATTAAAACATATTATTTATATGGTACTAAGAAAGGTGCAGCTGGAAAAACACTTTGGAACATACAATAAGGAAGAGCACAGACAGTAAAATCCTTACTATTCTTCCAGTTCGTTTAAACAAGATTTCTGTACATATTTCAGCCAAGTCAAAAAGTATATCAAAGGAATAAATCTATAACAAAATAAAGGCTATTATTAATACACATCAGTATTGAAACAGCTGTTTACTTATAGTGCCTTGCACTCTACTGAAAAATGCAGAAGTCAAAGCTGAGAAGTAATCTCAATACAGTAGCATGTTTAAATATAAGTGTCAGGTTCCCAGGGGTACATTCCTCTTGTCCAGATCTTGTTTAAAATGTCAGTAAAGCCTTCATCTGGGACTTTTATTTGGCCAGAATCTCAGCTCACTACAAAGGAAATTAATTGACCACTGTTACCTTTGCAATGTGCCTTCAGTTGATCCTTCCAGCCACATTCAATTAACTTGGCTCTCAGCAACTCTTTAAGGCTGTTAAGACAATATAAATACTGTTAGAACAGCAAACATTCCTGACAGCTTAAATATGCTCCAGTTTGAAAGTCAAGCCTACAATTACTACCCAAGAGCTCCCAGACCAGCAGCAGAAATGGCTGAACAGCAGGTGAATCCAAACCCAAATGAGTTCCAATTTCAGTTTACCATGTTGGACTGTGAGGATTTGGTGCCTCTGGAGCTTACTCACAGAACAGCTTCAGGCAATGTTGATGCTGCAGCCATGGAGAAAAAGGTAGAAGCCCTTGAATTACTCAAACTGACTGAGTCTACTGTGGTAGCAGATGTATGCAAACTTTTGAAATTGGAGTATTTCACCTGATACCAGGTCTTTAAAATAAATTAAACCTTCTCCCTCACCTTTTGGGAAGAATTCTGGACTACTCAACTGCAGGTTTATCTTCCAAGTTACACATTACCTCGTTCTGGGTGAAAATGAAGGATCCTATAACTTACCTTCCTAAGCACAGTTAGCTATATAAGCTGAACCAACATGGATTCAGATCTGCCACAATGAAGCATCTGCTCCATGTATCAAAACAGAATACTGAAAGTTAGCTAAAACAATGAAAATTAGTACTAAAAAGGGAAGGGAAGAAGGGAAAATGAAAGTAGATATGATAAATTACTTTAATATTTTTTATCCTTTTCTCCATTAGCTAGCAAGCCTGCTTATATTGTACTATCCTAAATAACTCTAGCAAAACCCTGTTTTTATGAATGAAAGGATAGTAGCAACAGGCTGAACAGTGTAGTTCTAAGCCCTTTTACTCAGTGAATTGTGTAGGTGGCAGATGAACTGATGACAAAAAGCAGAGTAAGAATACAGGTGAAATTGGCTGCCTCTGGATATTTCTCAGTTCAAGAAATCTAGGTGCTCTGCTTCTGATCAGAGTACAGCTCTGATAAAGCCTGTTTATAAGACAGCTTTTGACATCCTGATAAAACCCTTCCTATTCTTAAATTAGCATAAAATAGATCTCAATACCATTTCAAGAAATTGCTTGCTTTGCTGAAGCTCTGTGCAATCTCCAAAGGCATGGTCACAACCAGGAAAGATGTAGAGCAGAGATACCACATCAGGCTACAAAAGCTTACACCAGGTACAAGGCTATGCCATGACCCAGGAAAAAAATCTCTTCTCATACAGGCCTTTAAAAGTGAAGGAAATAGAGCTTTTGGTGCATGGTGTTGCAAGCAGAGTGAAATGTCATTATCACTCTACTGATATGTAAATACAATGTCAGGAAAACAGACTGGAGAGACAACAGCAGGCCAAAAACATTGTGCAATTTACTTGTTTGGCTTTATTGGGATCTCTACAATGACTTGCACAAGGGCTGCTTTACGTGTTCTACTATGTATTGCTCTAACAAGAGAAGAGCTAGAAACACAGGAAAAACTTAAAAGCAAAAAGGAAAATTTTGTTTCATTCTTCTTATCAGGAAATAAGATTTAACTGCAACAAATTGTGTGGAACTGTATATGTATAGATTGTATGGATTCTTACATGAATCTAGAGCATTCCAACACAAAATACCTGCATAAGAGAAAGCTTTACAGTTCATAAGCCAATTACCCCATCTTTTATTTGCGCACTATCTCTTTTCAACTGGGAAACTAAAGCAAAACTGTTCAAAAGGCATTTTTAATAGTTTATATAACATTCAAGACTTTTTGTGCAAACATTTAAAGAATTTAGAGTTGGGCTTACTTTATTGCGTTTAGTTCTAGGTGTAGTTTCTAGGTGTAGTACAGGTTTGATGCATTTAAAGCCTCTCACTGGCATGGAGTAGAAGTCAACTTACCGTTCTCGCTCTCCTGTTTCTATTAGCTTTTGGTTAATGGTTGCTCTCATCTGCGCATCTTTATTCATTTTGGAAATCTAGGTTTTCCACAAACCTACACAGAGCAAAGCAGAGTTTCGACAAGTGCTGATGTCATTCACTCAACAAAAAAAAAGTCACCAAAACAGAATAGCATGCAGTGTTTTGTCCACTGACACATCCCCGCGGTTAATGACCAGAGAACCAGTGTGTCAGGGGACGAGCTCGGCTCGGCACACACGCGGCTGCCCGACCGCCGAGCACCGGCAGTTCACCGGGCCGCCTGCGCGGGCACGGCCCACCCTCTCCGGGCGCGGCCTCTCCGCAGC
>WEIU01015683.1:284644-311271 GCA_013389925.1 Aegithalos caudatus
GGGGCCGGTCCCGCCGGGAATCCCTAGGGCAGCGCGGTGGGGACGGATCCCCCCGCGTTTCCCTTCGTCCCCTCGCGGTGCTCCGCGGGCGGGCAGCGGCCTCGGTGCAGGCTTCCCCGGGCTGGGGATAGCCCGGCCCGCAGCACCGGGAGTCCCGCGCCTCTCGAACGCGGGGGTGTCGGAGACCGAGCGCTTCGTCTCTGCTTTTCTCGCTATAATTGCTGCTGTTGGCTGGGCCGTCCGTCGGCCTCCCGCCAGGTGATCCTCGTGGTGGATCGAGGTCTCTCATCTGTCAGACCTCCCTGCCTTGCAGTTGCCTGCTCCTGATGTGCTTAGTTCCTAAATGAATAAGGAAACCTGTGTCCTAAATCTGGTCTTGTTTGTGTAGGCAGGGTGAGGCCAGATGACCAGCTGAGGTAGTTCAAAGCAAAGTGTGAACGGACCACGTGCGCTTTAGAGAAATATATAAAATACTAATGTCTTACACAAACTTCTGCAAATTAGCTGGTTTTCTTTCTTACTCTGCCCACAGTTCAGAGGTGCATCTTCATGCCATGTAGTCCATGCCCTGCTTTCTCTGCTAAGCATCATTAGTATTTGAGATGCTGGTCCATTAACAGGCAACATTAATTAATTGAGGAGTACATTAGCACCAAGTCCTGTTGGGTATGTGCCTATGATCTTAGCCATGCCCTGAAATATCTTAGCATTCTGCGTTTACCAGTTTGTCAAATTCAAGTCTTTTTGTAAGGTGGATGAATTAGTTTGGATTTCCTTGTAAAGCTGAGACAATAAACACAATTTGTGTGGACTAATCTCTGTCTATATATTTGCTGAATGACATACCTGTCTACAGAGTTACCCATAACATGTTACTTTTGTTTTGTGTACAACATAATTGTATTCATAATAGATCAGAAAGGTATGTTTGCCATGCTAAATTGACAGCAGTAGGAAGGAAGTTTATAGATAAATTTTGTGTTGAAGGTTAAGTGAATGAGACTATGAGTGTATCTATGGTAGGACTGGAAGATTTAACGAGAGTTACACTTTTACTCTAGGACTGTTTTAGGTGACACCTTTCAAAAGACAGCCCAAATGCAGGTGGGTGGGTGTGTGTTATGAGTGTGCTGCAGTTGTGTCAGAGATAGCAACAGTGTAGCATCGGCACACTCCCTTAGTTTGTCTCTTATTTGCTGCTCTGCCTGTGGTCAAGCAACCTCTGTGGTTCTTGGATAGTCAGTTGTGCACCTGTTCTAAATAAGTGAGGATTACAAATCTTCATTATACATGAACAGTGGAGTTGCTAATGGAGAGATGGATCTGCTCAGTTCTTGCCCCTTCAGATATTTTACATAATAGTTACAGGAATTACTCATGTAATAGAGGATTGGTATGTGTTCTTTCCCCCCCTCCCTACAGCATGAAGATCCCAACTCATTTCAGTCTAACTTACTCAACTGTCCTACAGAGTCTCTAACTCACTTATTCTCTTCTGTGTGCACATATATAGATATAGATATTGGTCCTCTGGAGAGTAGAAAGCTTTTATTGTTGTTCTTATGTTTTGGAATTAACAGGAAATGTATCAGGCCTTATGTCAGTCTTCCAGATGTTTTGATTGCAGCCTGCACTTTTGCCATACAGCTGCCTCTTTCTCCTTGCTGGTTTTCTTTTGTCCTTCAAGGCAGTTTACTCACAGTGCAGAGGGTTTCTGCATCTGGCTTTTGTATATCCCAGTGTCAGTAGTCTACACATGTGTTAGATTTAGGGTATCCTTCCAAAACTTGATTTTTGTGTTGTACAGAAGTAATGGGTTGGGTTGTAGAGACTGTGGATGGTGTGTAGCCTGTGTCTTTTTAAAACTACTTCATGGGAGAAGAAATCAGTATTGTGTGGGAAAGCCAAGAACTTCTGCTTTCCAGCACATTTGTGTGAAGATTCAAAGCCTCTATAACATGATGAAGAGCTTGGTTGTTTTGGGGTTATTAAATCAATATTTGTCACTGTGTGAAGAATTTGATTTCGTTTCCTCAAAGTGGGATTGAGTGCAATAGCTGAAAAAAATGTCAAATGTTTAGGAACACTGTTAGTATAATTATTTCTAATTTTATTCACAACTGTTTTCAAAATTATTGTAATAGAATCTGGAAGATTAATGTAAAAAGGCAGTGGATTTTTTGTTTTACATAAAAAGATTCAATGAGTGTTTGTCTCAAATGACCTGAGATTTGTAATTCTGCCTGTGTGGCATCCCAAATTTGGTGGCAGTTAAGAGGAATATATGAGTTTTAAAATACTTGGAATACATGACAATAAAAAGAAATAAATGCTTGTTCTTAAGTAGAACTGAGTTTTAACTCAGCTGTAGTTGAAGTGTTTATGAAGTGTTATTACAGACTTGCATAGTGAACTTCAGAGTATCAATCTTCTCTCAATATTTCTATCTCAGTTTTTATATTTATCTCTTTTCATGAATTTCACTGCTAGCTATAAAATAAAATGACAAAAAAAATTGCCCTGTGGAATTGATGCAGTCTTCTGCCTCTGGAGCAAGTGGATAGCAGCATGTGGCATTGTGTGACAGCTTGTGGTGGTTGTCATGTTCCTGAGGACTGCAGTGAGCTTCATTTTCTGATTATCATGTAAAACTTGGTGTTCAGTTCTAATGTGCCTTCAGCTGGTTGACTGTGGTTGCCAGGAATTTGCTGTGGTCAGATGTGCAGCTGACAAAGAAATGCATCTTAAGAAACTATCTATTTTTTAGCTCTGTGATAGAAGGTGATTTTTCTAGTAATTTTAAAAATGCGTGGTCACAGTGAAGAAGAATGAGGGAAGTGCCATATCTTTCCTTCTCTTTTAAATACTATGATTTGCTTGTTCTTCTTTTATTTCTCCCTTATTCCAACCCCTTCTCTCCTACTTAATGCTAACCTCTCACAGTAATTTGTTTTCTCATCTCTCCTCCTGGTAATATATTTCAACTAATAATGATCCTATATTATTATGCTTTTAATTCCTAGCTCTTCATTGTAAATTTTGTCTTTCTCCTTTCTTTTTAATTTATTTCCTTAACTTATTTTCAAATGATTCCTTTGCACTGAGTTTTGTAATGCCTTTTTATAGATCACTGAACATTTATGAGGGACAAATGAGATTCTTGTCTGTGGTTCTCTCTTCTGCCCTAATCTGGTCTCAGCAGAGTCCAAAGCAGAGACTGTGGGGCAAATCCTTGTCTCCAACAATGAACGTGTCCAAGTTGCACGACATTTTTAAAGGTTTGAGACCTTTGCTGTTTGCTGGTTAGATGTCTCATAATTCCTTTTCCTTTCCAGAGGCTTAGAATTCATTCACATGTGGATGTCCCTGATCCCTTTCCTCTCTATCTTGTCTGGTAGGACGGTTGTACCTGTAATGTAATAGTGGATGCTTTTCAATATAGCTACAGCTGGAAGGCAGAGCAAACATTTGCTCAGAGATGGAGCTGCTGCTGCAAGCCAGGAGAATTTGCAGAGAATGAATTCCTTTGATCATGTGCATTTATCAGTTTTATCACTTTTTTTGAAAAATGGTGGTAATGCATGCTGTTTAGAAGGTCTGCTTCAGTGCAGAGTTGCTCGTTAGTAGTACTACATGCAAAGCATTTGTTTGTGACTTCTTATGGAGCAAAAGGCACTGGTATATTTCAAACATTAACAGAGAATTTCATTTGCATTTTCCATTTGCATTTGAGAAATTAAATATAAAAAAAGTCTGTATGGGAAATATTAAGAAATTGAGAGCTTTTTCAGACATTTCCAGCTGTAATTCACAGAAATTTAGATCTCAGGCACTTGTTTACTCAACAACAACAAGATGCTGCCTTTAAAAATAAAACCTTTTCT
This sequence comes from Aegithalos caudatus, assembly GCA_013389925.1. NCBI lineage: Eukaryota > Metazoa > Chordata > Aves > Passeriformes > Aegithalidae > Aegithalos > Aegithalos caudatus. The sequence goes on from WEIU01015683.1 coordinate 288,529, forward strand.
TTATAATTAAAAGAAAAAGCATTAATGCAGGGTTAGGAGGATCTTTGAATACTGATACTAGAAAATAAATTATCTCTTCCACTAATAGACCAGTGTCTCTGCAATATGGAATTGCATCCACTGGGTGGCATTGCAAAACAAGGCATGACATACAAACGTATAATATTTGATGCCACAAAATATGCTGGTACAATTACTTTGCATATTTTGCAATAAAGTTGCTTCTAAAGACTTCTAAAGTTCCATCTAAAAATGGAGGGGCTGTTTGGGGGTCGTTTCTCACCTTTTTTCTCTACCTTTTTTTTTTCACCTAAGTTCTGCTTCATAGTGTTAGGTGGCAGGTGTGAGACCTCTCTATTCATTTAAAGTATAAGTTCCTTGACACTGTTCTTCATTCAGAGGAGATTTTTTTTTTTTTTTGCATTGCAGACTAATAATTCTAATAATATCCAGCTAGGGATCTTATAGTAACAAGTTAGAGATATGTTACTTCTTCTATAGATTCTTATTAATTACTTTGTATTTAGTATTTTTGTTTTTCAGTAAAGCATTGTGAATGCAAATCTTTTCTTTAATTGTTTTTAGACTACTTTGAGTCAAATTATTCTTTTAAAGCATGGAACTAGTAGAGATAAATACAGTTCTAGAAAAGTAACATAGTTTTCTTTATGCTGGTCCAAAATATCTCACATAACTAGGGTTCTTGGGAAATAATATTGAAAGCTGAGATTTAGTTTAAACATTCTGTGTACTTGCTTTGCTTTCTGGTATGAATCAATGTTTCTGAGTTACCGTGGTGTGGGTGTATTTATCAGAAATTTGAAAGAGACCACGTATCTTTCTGTTGAATAGCTGCTGTTGACTGCTGCTTCTTCATTGAACCCAAACAGACTAGTGAACCCATGGAGATACAAAACAAACCCAAACCAAACAACAACAAATCAGAAAAAAATCTCGACTAAACAATCAAATTAAAACTCATAAAACTGTAACTGTGAGACTGAATAAGGTGATGACCTGATTGAAGTATTTAGTCTTCTCTATTTATATTAACTTGCCTTTCTCTGAATTTACTGTATTAAAAGTCTCACTTTCTTTTCTCTTTTCTCCTTTATTTTTTTGCACTCAGCTCTATTGGTTTTCTCTTTTTTTCAAAGGACCATCAAGAAACCTTGCACCTTGAAGGCTGTAGAAAGGAAGGAGTGAACTTCACCCTAGTGTAGAATCCTCTGTAAACTATCTAACCACATGGTATGTGTTAGCAGATGGCAGTTGTGTGCAGATTTCACTTGGTCACAGTATGGGTTTCAATTAATGGAGAACGGAATAGGTTCTCTAATTGCTTCATCTTGGCAGAGCTACACATAGTATGATACATTCTGAAAGCAGTTGGCTACCTCATTTGAAGTGTTTCATCACAAGACAGTTCACATTTGTCAGATTTCCTAGTTTAAAATCACCTATAAATGGTATAGTTACTGACTTCTGTTTATGTGGAATTAGTTACATATTGCAATAATACAAGGGATTTGGATCTCCTATTCCTGACCCCTTTTATTATTCAAGGCTTATCAGAACTACAGTCTACAAAACTCAAAGACAGAGAATTCATGTTCGTCCAGATTTTATAAAGTTTATTACCTTAATCAACTAATCAATAGTTTACTGTTCCAAGAATTTTCGTGAAAAGTTGTACATTTACTTTAGGAATCATCTGGTTTGGAGTATTTAGACTGTTTGTTTAGTTACAGTTCTGACAGGAACAGCATAACCAGGGAGTGGGGAGGGAGAAGTAGAGAAAGGAAGCCTTACCGTTATAGGGTTTTTGTGCAAAGAAGTTTTTATATGTTTCTACTGTATATTCTAATTTCATAGGATCAGCTGTGCAGGAAGTAGATGATATGTGCTTGGTGTCATTGAAAATAATTATCCTGGATGATATTTGGTTTTGTCTTTAATTGTTTACAAAACACTCATGTCATCTCTTGTGTTGGGAAAAAGATATCTGTGATAAAGCTTGGTTACACAAACAGCTTAAAAATGCATTTTCACAATATATTCTGGTTTTTTTACAGTGTTATTTACAGTAAAATATTCTAATTAATTAAAGTAGGAATTGGAATGGGTCCTTGCTGTTAAGACAGGTGTATTTTCTTGTCACTCGTTTGTTGATTTTCTAGCTTGTTTTGAAGGGCCTTAGCTTGTGGAACAGTAATTTATTAATTGCAGAGGGATGGAAATCTCTCCTGTGTGGTGAATATGAATAATGATTTGATCTGGGTGGAATGAAACCTGCTGGTTTGCAAATATCAACAGTGATTAGAAGATTAATTGCTAATTATGCTGCCATTTTGCAAGCATTTGTATAGTTCTGACTCGATTTTTTATTAATCAGGCCGTGTAATCTTGCATAGCTTCCTAAAGCCACTTTTATGTTAATAGCCAGTGTCTCTAACGGGGTCTGCTCTGAGCCATGTTTGTTGAGTTTGTGACAGCTGTGCAGTGGTGCTGATGGCACTGCCCGATGAGCTGCTCTTTGCAGGAACTGATATTCTGACACAGTAAACTACTTCTGCTGCAGTAGGGTTTAAGTAGATGCTAAAGAAGAGTAAGAAGTCTGAATGCTGCTGCAGAGAGTTGTGAATGGTTCCTGTTATGGGGTGGGATGGAAGTGAAATACTGGAAGTAGAAGTTGAAAGATTAGGAACTAAAGTAACTGAACTGTTGCTATGAGAAGGATTAGCCTTGAGGTGCTTTCCCTGTACTTTGAGCTTGAGTGCTAATCATCCTGGACCGACAGAGTTTACTTGTGACTTTCTAAAGGATTTTTTGTGTGTGGATTTCAGGATAAGTTCCCTGCAGGAAAGCTAAGAATCTGGGTTGACTGTACTGTAGAATGAAATGGAGTTCTGGTCTATCTGAGACTATTTACAGATGGAGGGACCAGACCTCTGCTAATGTATTTTGAGATGTTTGGAATACAGCTGCTTCATCTCTGTATAGATACGGAATAGGAATAAAACAGCTGCACCCAATTTAAATTAAAACCTGGTTAGTCTGTGACAGATAATCCAGTTCTGATTACTGGTAGTGTTGCTTTTTTCCCAACCTGGAAATGAAACCTGAGATAATTTTAATGAGGAGGTGATACAAAGGGGATTTTTATTTGGAGACCTTCAGAGGCAGTTATGGAAAGATGTCCACAAAAACCCCCCGCCCAGGGATGAATACATTTTTATAGCTTTTAGTAAATTAGCATAATTGATAAAAAACACCAGTCAGGAGGACAAGTGGTGGTGCAATTTCCCCCAGCCCCTTCTCTGGAGCCCTCCCTTCAGCACTAGTTGCACTTTGTCCATGAGAATGTGTCTGGAAGAGTTGTTCCCAGCCGTGGCTCCCAGGAAGAACCAAGACAGTATGGAGCCTTGTACCTCCTGGGGCTTGGAGCTCTGGAATTTATTTTGTCTTTTGCTTAGGGAAAGGCCATGGAAAATTACTGGGAAAACTAGTCACTAATACAGTAGGCTAGGGAGCTACAAATGTAAGTGTGAAGAACACAGAGAACATAGAAAAAAAGGCAAAACCCAATCCCCCCTTTTTTTAGAGACTAACAAGACTCCATCTTGTCTAGTCTCTACTCCATATTTGGCCATACTACCAGTTTATATAATCAGTCATCCCACTGGTTGTTATACAGATGCCAACTAGAACTACAGCTACTATGAATACTTTTTTATCCAGGCTCAGTTTGGTAACCATGATGTGAATGTATTGAAGATACTCAAGGTTCAGTGAGCTCCTTTGAGAACCACCTGGTGTAGAATGAGTTTGCTTTCAAATTTCAACCAAATCCTCAGCAATTATTTTACTCTGATCTGTGTAAGAACAACAACAGCCAATGTTACTGATTTTGTGGTTAGTAAGCAATTAAGAGCCATTCTGTTTTGTTAACAGCCTTAATATGATTAAATATTATATTTGGAGTCACAGCCTCATGGACACGGGCCTGATCTTTATCCTGGATCTTTATGTGGGGGCAAAACCTACCAGGCCAAATTTTCATATCCAATGCAATTCTGACAATTTGTTCTTATGAAGAGTTTTTGGATACATTTTGGACTAGAGCTACATGCAAATTTTTAGGGCCAAATTTGAATTATGGTTACCAACTGCATAGATAAGAGGTACAAAAGAACACTTTAAATCACATCATCTTAATTTGTTTCAGTCTCTGTTTTCTGGTTGTCTCAGGAACAGAGGTCTTTTTAACTTTGGAGCAGTGAATTCAGGGTTCTCTGCCAGCACTTCTGACATCAGTAGTTGAATAGTTTTCTATTTGGAACAATCTTGCTCAAGTGAATGACTGTAGGTAGCATGCTTCTTGCCTTGAAGAAGGTAGTATTCTAGTGAACAGCCATTCTTTCCAGCCTCTTTTAATTAGAAAAACAGTCTGAAATTTTGATGATATCTTGGGCATTTCTGGAAATTTCAGCCTCAGTGAGAGTGCTAAGAACATAATGGGAGTTTGTTGTTTGCTTACTTTTGATTTTTGTTGTTATTTTGTTTTGTGCTTTTGTTTCTTTGTAATTACTGTGAGGTAATTCTGCTTTGTACCGTTTTAATCTTTTGCTTTGCAAGTGTTGGTAAATTAGTTCAGAATTTAAGACTATGAGATCCATGTAGTTATATGGAATATTTCTTTTGGCTGCTGTTTTCCTAGATTTACTATAGAGTAGACTTTTTCCCTTATTGTAATATAAAGTATTGTTGTTGCATGTGTGTAGCAGAGTGTTTCATCCTGTGAGGGTTACTGATAAATTGGACTTCAACACATGCTGGTGAGAGACACGGTGGAGGTGTACTGGGTTTGCATGGCAAGGTTTTGGCAGTGGGGGCTACAAGGGCTACAAGAGAAGCTTCTGGAAGCTTCCCCCATGTCCGACAGAGCCAATCCCAGCCGGCTCCGGGATGGACCTGACCCTGGCCACGGCCGAGCCCATCAGCCATGGTGGTAGTGCCTCTGGGGTAATAAATTGGAAAACTGTAAAAAGCTGCTGCACAAGAACTGCAGCCAGAGGGAGGAGTGAGACTGTGAGAGAAACCACTCTGCAGACACCAAGGTCCCAGTGCCAGAGCAGAGAGTCCCCTGCAGCTTGTGGTGAAGGCCATGGTGAGACAGGTTGTTCCCCTGAGGCCCATGGAGGCCCATAGGGGGAGCAGAGATCCACCTGCAGCCTGGGAAGGACCCCATGCTGGAGCAGGGGGATGCACCTGACTGAGGCTCTGATGGCATGGAAAGCCTGTGCTGGAGCAGGCTCCAGGTGGGACCTGTGAACTCATGGGGAGAGGAGTCCACACTGCAGCAGAGTTTGCTGGCAAGACTTGTGACCCCACTGGGCACCCACCCTGGTGCAGTCTTTCCTGAAGGGCTGTGACCTGTGGAAGGGAGCCACTGGAGCAGTTGGTGAAAAACTGCAGCCTGTGGTAAGAACTCACCTTAGAGAAGGTTGTGAAGGATTGTCTCCTGGGAAAAGGACTCCATGTTCTAGCAGGGGAAGACAAGGAGGAGGAAGGAGAAGCAGAAAGTGTGATGAGCTGACCTCAACCTCCATTCCCTGTCTCCTGTGCCACTGGAGAGGGAAGGAGACAGTGACAGTGGGAGTGAAGTTGAGCCCAGGAAAAAGGGACGGCTGGGGGGGAATGTGTTTTAAGATTTGGTTTTATTTCTCATTGCCCTAGTCTGATTAGCAGTAAATTAAGCTGATTTACCCAGATTGAGTCTGTTTTGCCTGTGACAGTAGTAGGTGAGTGATCTCTCCTTGTGCTCATCATCCTCCCTCATGAGCTCCTCCTTCATTATGTTTTCTCTCCCCTGTCCAGCTGAGGAGGGAAGTGGTAGTGTGGCTTTAGTGGGCATTTGGGCATTTAGTGGGCATCCAGCCAGGAAAAACCCACCACAACAGGCCACTGCAAATGGTAATGGTGATGAGATAATCAAAGCAAATGACTGCAGTGGCCTTTAGGGTGGACTTTCCCAGTTTATGGTGAAATTTTAAACTGTGTATACATAATGTGTTTTTCTTCAAACAAAGCACATCCGTGGAATGAAAATGGAAGAATTGTTTTTAAATTATTATTTTGAATTTTAAATTACTAAAATGTAAATAAATAATTGTTAAACTACTCTTTTTCTTTCCCTCCAGCTGTAGCAGAAGTGCAGCTTCGTGATGATCAATATACCCTTGACCACATGCGTGCTTTTGGCATGTATAATTATCTTCACCTTGATTCCTGGTACCAGGATAATGTCTACTATGTTGATCAGTTTGGAAGGGTTATGAATCTGTCAGTGACTCTGGTAAGTATAAAATCTTTTTGTTTTTTAACCACTGAATTGGAAAAGATGGGAGCAGATGAGATAGAATATATTCCAAGTAGAATCCAAATGCAAAAAGTGGGGGAAGGTGTTGTCAGGAAGACAGGTCAGTTAACAAAAATGCATTTCACCAGGAAGAATAAAAGGACTTTAACTGAGGTTTCTGACTCTGTGTTAATAATAGTGTTGCAATAGTGTGTGGCATCCCACCCTTAAGGGGACAGGAGTACTCAGGAGTTGAAGATGATTGTGGCCAAAAGGATTCACAAAAGCTTTCAGAGTTTTTTTAGTGAGTTACACATTTGGCATGGAAATTGAAATGTTAGTCCCCAATCTGTAGTACAAACACACAGCAGTGGGCTGATGGGATGTCCAGGATCCTGGAGGTGCTGCCTGGGCTTGGTGGGGGTACCTGTTTATGGATCAGTTTCTCCACTTGGGAAATAGGTGACTCACTTTCTATACAAGTTATCATGTGCAGTTTGTTCTTCCAGTCCCTTCTGGAAATGGGTTGGAGGGCTTAAGGGATCTCTGGTGGTCTTGATCTCCCCACTGCAGTCCATGTCCACATCCACTTCTCCACATTATTCCTGTATGTGTGCTGTACTGTGCTGTGCTTGTCTCTAGGAACCAGAACAAGGACATTTGTCCCAGGAAAGTGCTGCCCTACCTCTCTGTGGCCCCTGTATCCAGCCACATCCTGTTCTTTCTCACAGTGTGTTATTACCAACAAATTATGTGGTTGGGTCCACAGCCTATGGCTGTCACTGCTGGGGTCACGCACATTAGTCTTTTCTTTTAGGCTTCTACACAGTGTTACATCTGCTTCCATTCTGGACACAATGGACATGGTGACAAGCTGAAGAAAGGAGAGGGAAGATGCTTCTTTTCTAGTTGCTTTTCTCTTTCTCCCTGGCATTACTTGATGTTTGTTTGAAACAAACTTGAAAACTTGAAAACCCAGTCATTGTATATATGTTAGAATTAGAAATTCTTAATCTAGACATCATTTGTTGGAGCCAAAAAAGATGCTGGTGGCTGTGAGGGAAAGCAAACTAGGCCAAGTCTGAAATTTCTGCTTTTATACTTGTGGTCCTAAGTAATCAAACTTTGTATTTCTTTTGAACCATTTTAAAGCATGGATGCTTTAGTTTCCTTTACAAAACTACTTCATTTCAGAGAGGGAAGAGCATGGTTCTATGGACACCATGTTCCTGGCACATACAGTCACGGTGCTTGGGCATTAAGGAAAAAAGACTGTGTGGAAAGGAAAATAGCCATTGTCATCTCACCAGAGAGTTTGAGTCCTAACCCTGTCAGACAAATGAAAACACAGGGCTATGTGTGAGTTTTTGAGAGCATGTGGCTTAGCCTGTGCAACGTTCTGGGGACAGAAATTACTAGGTCAGGACTAAACTAAGAAAAATTCTGAAATTGTAGTTTTAGATTTTCAGGAAATACAGGTTTCCAGTGGATGATAGGGTGAGAACTGAAGCTGCAAAATAGTTCCTTTGCTTTTCATAGTCTATAGCAGTTGGAGACTTTGGCAGACTCTTATTGTGACAAAAAAAAAATCTTCAAGGATTTCTTCCAAAATTTTTGAGATCATCTGGATTCCTAGTAGAAACATCCAAAAGAAAGCCTTCTCTTAACAGTGGCTTGTGACACTCTCATTTTTTGTTACCCTTGAGGTTGGTTAACCCTGGCTTGTGCTGGACGCCCACCCAAATACTCTCATTATCCCCTAAACAAGATGAGAAAAAATGAGAGGAAAGCTTGTGGATGAGGGTAAAACCAGGGAGCTCACTTAGCAGTTACCATGATGAGCAAAACAGACTTTGGGGAAAATTATTTAATTTATTGCCAATTAGAACTAGTGTAGGATGATAAGAAAGAAGGTCCCACAAAGCTTGTACCAGGAATTTGCTCCACTGTGTGCTTTTCCATGGGCAACAGTGTGGATATCTGTCCTCTGTGGGCTTTAGGACAGCCTGCTTTTCCATGGCCTTCTCCAAGGGCTGCAGGCAAACCTCTGTTCCACAGCAGTGTCTTAGCTGAGGAGCTCAACTCCCTCCTATGGAGCTGGAAGTGGCTGGCTGTGCAGGGAGCAGCCCTGGCCCCTCCTCACTGGGGCACCCCTGCAGGTCCCCTCTGCCTGCACAATACAGACACCCAATACATTGCTTTCTTAGGGGGGCACTATGTGTGTAAATTGATTTCTTAGCAGATAAAGGATTTTACAAGTAGCTATCAATTGACAGAAGAAATATTCTTCCCTAAGACCTATTTCAAGATAATGGCACTTGATTAATATCTGATCACAAGTTTCGGTTCCACCTGAAAGGGGGGAATAAAACTGATTAAACTGAAATTAATAGGCACCATCTTGTGTCCTAATACATGATACCGTGCTGTTTTGCAAAGGAAGCGTGTTTGCATATGAATAAAAAGGAATGTGTGTTCAGAAACATCAACAAGGTGTCTCATTACAAATGTGCCCAGCCATATATTAGTCAAATGCATATTAAAAATAAGATTGGTTTTGGCCAAGTACAGCTTACAATTAAAATGAATGTCAGTCTTCTTTAAAACAGAAGATGGCACAGAGTAATCCTAAAATCAGAGTGAAAACATAGGCTTTTTAACACATCATTATTTCTAGTTTTATTTCCTATTTTAGTTGCAGCTTTTATTCTAATATGACCATGTGCTGGTTATCCATATATCATGAATTATCCCTGCAACTTAGGTGTTTAAAAAGATGTCATCTAGGAAGGCAAAGAAGTGCATATAACATCTTGCCATTTGCTCAAAATTACACATAATTGAAAGTAGAAAAATAAGTTCTTTTGTACTCATCAACACAAGCAGTCCTTCTGTGTTGATGGATGAGTATTCAGGTGGGTTTTTTTAATACCAGACTGAGGAAATATTTACTCTAACTTAGCTGGAAATACTGTATAATAGCTTTAACCTTCTCCCGTTACAACTGTTGGATTTTTTTCATTCAGTATGCCAGCAACAATCAGTACTTTGCTTTAAACACCCAGTGGATAGGGTAGTGATGGGATTACTGACTTGGGATTTTTTTATTGGTCATTTTTTTACATCTGACTCAACTTTGTTGATTGCTCAGTGTTTGTAGCATTCAAATATAGCAAAACATTGAAAGTTTTCTCCTTTAGCACTTGGACTTGGTTTCTTGACCTTAAACTCTTCTTCCAAAGACAACTTGGTTTCTTTTTATGCTCAGTAATTAATTATTTAAAATGAAAAATTGTGACAATAGGAACTCTTCTCACACTTAACTGAAATCCTTAATGGTAAATATATTTTCATATTTTTAATTTCCAGTAAGAATTAGCTATGGAATACTGTTTCTGTAACTTTCAGTGAACTTCAATTCAGAACAACTGTTAGTGGCACCAGATACAATGTGGGAATTCTATTTGAAACAAGTCAGAATAAGAAAGCAGAGAACAACAAAATCTTTCAGTGTTGTGTTTCAGGGTTTTAAATACTTGTCTCTGTTATTCAGAATGCTGGGCAAGGACATTTTTTTCAGCTGAAGACATGGGTAAAATGCCTAGGTATTTTGATTTTTCATAAAACATAGTCTTGTATTTGTTATTTCTACTTTGTGGGAATTGCCATATGACTTATAACTTTTATTTTTCCTTTTTTATTTCTTTATTCCTTTCTCATTCTCTGTTATTTCCTTGAAAAAAATTAATTTTTTTTTTTAGATCTTTTATAAAATATCTCATGTTTGTACAGTATTGTCATTTAACCCTGGCTGACATCTAAGTACAGTGCAGCTGCTTGCTCACTGCTGCTCCTCCATCTCCAGAAGGATGGGAAGGAGAACCAGAAAAAGCAAAAACCCACAGGCTGAGATAAGAACAGTTTAACAATTTATATAAAGCAAAATGTAATAATAATAACAACAAAAATAATAATGACAGTGAAAAGGGAGAGAAATAAAATAAGGAAAACCAAGTGAATGGACAATACAGTTGCTCACCAGCACAGACCAATGCCCAGGCAGCCCTGAGCTGTATTTCCCTGCTCTTGCTGGTATAATACATGACTGCAGACTCTCACCAGCCCCTCGTGCTCCTAAAGCAGGGAGTTACTGTTACCCCAGTTCACCACCTGCTGAACAAAGAAACAGTCAAAATCTAATCTGACACAAGGGGATCCAGAGGAGGTTTTGTTTCATCTTCAAGGAAGTCCATCCTTTCCACTGTCAGAATGAGATTAGAGACTGTTGTAATAAATGCCTAAAGTTAAATCAGTGAACAGAAAGGTTGTGAATAAGATTGTTTCCTTTCTTGCCTTTTGAAAGAAAAGCTTTGTAGTAAAGATTATTTTTCATTTTTTCAGGAGATTGAGTTCTAAAATTCCTGCTCAATGCTGATAAATTTGATGTGAGCTTTAGAAGATTAAGTAGTTGATAATTTTTTTTATTTTAATTACATCCAAAACTATTTGAAGCTTACTGTTAAAATTCACTTGAAGGCTGACAAAAGTGTGCTCTTCTGTAATGTTATATAGTATACCCCTGTAAGGTACTGTTAAGAGGAATGATGCTTCTTCTTTATATGATAAGATACATAGGATTTTGACTTTTTTTTTCCTAGGCTCAGTAATCATTGCTAGTCACAATGGGAAACTTTTTTACTTTGTAGGAAAAAAAAAAGCCTTTCAGTGAAATCTAAAAATTAAATAAAATATGAAGAAGCCAAAAATCATTGTATCAAGTGATTGTGTGATATTTGTTTGGGTTGTGGGTTTGGTTTGTTTGGTTTTTTTCCCTTTTAATACTTTCATTCTCCCCTTCTGAATGTTTTATAAATTAGAATAGTCCAAGGGGTGTAGTGATACAGTTGACTCAAGAAACTGACCCTGAATGCTTCTAATAATTAAAAATCTGTGAATTTTCCATTGCAGGTTTCATAATTTTCTTGTAGCATGCAGTAATCTCTAATATGAATTTAAGTAGGCCCAAAAGGCAAGCAAGCTATCTCTTTATCATCTGGCCTTTTTTTGCTATTGCTTATTAAAATGGTACTTACCAAATGCAATTTCTCTTACTTACCTTTCAGCATGTGTTAAATGCACATCTGATTTTACTAACATCTGGAAAATGGGAAGGATTTGAAATCCCCTCGAAGGAAGGATTCTCAATAAACGAGGCCCTTGCACGCTTTGCATGCAGAGTGTGCTCCCTCTGTATTGCATTCACATGCCCAAGTGCTAAGCACTCTTTTTGGGATGGTCCTTTGTATGTATATTTTTGACTGCTTTATTTCACAGAGCAGAATGAGTAAGTTTCTTTAGCTAGAAGTAGATTATTCCCCCCCCAAGCTATGATTGAGTAAAAAGTAGAGGAACAGAAGATGTTTAAATGATTTGTTGCTGAATATTCAAGGTGTGTAATGAGACACAGTTTTAATCTTGAATGTTTTCACTGCTATTTCTTAGTCTCATGCTTTTACTATGTTAAGGGTAGGCCTGAGACTAAGAAACATTTTGTGTCACAGAATCTGTAATTACTTGTTTCCCACCCAGGTTGTCAGTACAAAAATACACTTCTGTTTGTGCTTCCTTTTACATACTTGTCAATATCTTCAAAACTGACTCTGTAGTCTTTTTCAAATTTTGTTTTTCTATTTTTACAAATACATTTCTTTGTAAATATATTTTCATCTTAGTGACAGCAATGCTGATTTTTAGTAATGAGGGAAGAATTTCCCTCTTAAACAGAAGTTTCCGATTTGTGGACCTTCAGAAATAATTGTAGATCAACTGACTGGAAATTGCCCTAGTCAAATAAAACAAAAAAGAGTTTCATTTGGCTCTAAAACCATATTTTATGCTCAACACACTCTTTCTTGTTGGATCAAGAGGATAGATTTGGTTTAAAAATGGGTGATCTCTAAAGGTCAGTCAGGCACCTCATTTTTTTCCAAAATAATGTTATTGTTCAAATACATGTAGGTACACTAGTTTGTAAAATACCTATAAAACCCATTGTATCTGATTTTGTTTCATATATGATATGTATATATATATATGTAAAACTCTCTGTGAAATTAGGGGAAATTACCATAACTCCCTGAGAAATGTTCCCCGAAAGATACAGAAAAGAACAGGAATTGCTTTTCTTTGTTACTACTGGAAGACGTCTTCGAAGACTGCAAATCAGATTCTGAAGTCTATGAATCTGTAAGAGGGACAAGATGATGAATATGGTGTGGGTTTGGATTTTTTAAGTTATATTTTTTGTTTATTTTAGAATCATAGAACAATCCAGATGAAGGGATCTCAAAAGAACGTACAGCCCAACCTTTCCTGGCAAAAGGAGCCTAGGTGGGGTTATATAGCACTCTGTCCAGTTCTGTCTTGAAAACCTCCAGTGATGGTGTTTCTGCTGTGTCCCTGGGGAGGTTGTTCCAGTCATTGATTATTCTCATTTTAAAAATTTCTCTTATGTCTAGACGAAACCTCTCCTAATGCAACTTTTTGCTGTTGTCCCTTGTCTTCTCTACATGACTTCTTGTGAAGAGAGAGCCCCTGATCTCTTTGTGGCTGCCCTGGAATACTGTGATGAGGTCTCCCCTGAATCTTCTCCAGGGAGATGAGGCCTAACCCCTTCAATCTGCTCACACAGGGGAGATTCTCCAGTCATTTCATGGAGTTCATGGCTGTCCTTTGCACCTTTTCCAATCTGTCCATGCCTTCTTTCAGCACTGCTCCAGGTAGGGCGTGACAGCCGCTGGGTGGAGTGGGATGATCACATCTCTTACCTCTAGTAGTGATGCTACTGCAGGTGCAGCCCAGGATGTGATTTACCTTTGGTGCTGCAGCATTGCACTGCTGACTTATGGTCATCTTATTATCCCCATTGCCCTCAGGTCCTCCTCATCAGGGCTTCTCCCTGCCACACGTATCCTGGCCTATTCTCAGCTCCCCTGGTTGTTCCATTTCAGGTGCAGGACCATGCTTGTCTTTGCTTGTTTTCCCAATGTTCTTGCTGTCCCACTCTTCCAGGCTCTCTGGCTCTCTGTGCCACCTGGCTTTCCCTTGTAGGTACATGTCTACCTCATCACCTAGTTTAGTGTCATCAGCAAATGTGGTGAGGGTGCTTTCAGTCCCAACAGCCGGGTACCTTACGGAGATGTTCAGTGTGTGGGGCCTGGTGTCAATCCCTGAGGGACCCCACTTGTGACAGACTGCCAGCCCATTTTATTTAACAGCTTCTTAGTTCAGTTGAAAACCTTCAAATGATTAAGTTCTATTTCAGTTATTTAAAAGATTATAGAGATGTGACTGTGATGTTCCTGAATCTCCAGTTTGCATCTTGTATTTTTCTGTGAGACTATCCTGTTTGTGCTCTTAGTACTGCAGCCTTATCTACTATGTAAGTAGCTGATCAAGCTTGTATTGCTGATAAAGCATGTCCTGACTGTTTGTTAAACTGTCAGCCAAATTATTTTCAAATCATAAAGATTTTGTTAGAGTTTTCTTTTAACCTAACAAGCCTCTTGGGTATTCAGAGATTGCAGCAACACAAGAAATTGAGGTAAATCTTAGTCCTAAGCAGGCAGCAGCATGGCTGACATTCCATGAGCCAAATAATGAGCAGAAAGTCAGTCACAAAGTGTTATTCAGCAAAGAAAAAGCTGTATATGAGAGTGAAGGCAGAACATAAAGAATAATCCCTAAAAGATATGCTGGGAGACATGCCGCTGTACTTAATTAAAACAGTTGGAAATCCAATTTTCAGCATAAAAGCAGTTTTTTTTCTATTAGAATTAGCAGGAGATTTAGAACACAACACAGAACTAAAGCAGGACTTATGGGATAACTACTAGAAATATAGATGAAATTGTTAATCTAACATCCATTTTGCATGTTATTGAATCAAGCTGACTTGTGTAAAGTTAACAGATCAGGAAATAATGGAATTTTGAGGGGGGTAAAATGTAGTGGTATGCATAATTTAAAAAAATTCCTTATGTCTTGATTGTTCACTGAAGAATTACATCATCTGTGCAATTTGTTCACCATAATGTCTCCGTTTATTCCTGCTCAAAAGCTATCTGTAGTTCAGTGTAAAAAAGAATGCAGTGTGGCACTGCAACAGGATGCTAAATAAATTTATCCTGACATAGTAGAATCATAGAATTCTTTAGGTTGAAAAAGCCTTTTAGAATCCTTAAATCCCACCAGTCACCCAGCACTACTATGTCCATCACTAAACTGTGTCCCTAAGTGCCATATCCACACATCTTTGAAATAAATCCAGGGATGGTGATTGTACCAACTATCCTGGGCAGCCTGTTCCAGCGTTGTTTCCTTCTGGTGAGGGAATTTTTCCTAATATCATCTAAGCCTCTCCTGGAGCAACTTGAGGCCATTTCCTCTTGTCCTGTCACTCATTATTAGTGACAAGAGACCAACCTTCACCTGGCTACAACCTCCTTTCAGGGAGTTGTAGAGAACCATAAGGTCCCCCCTGAGCCTCCTTTTCTCCAGGCAAAACAACCCCAGCTCCCTCAACTGCTCTGCCCTCACAGGACTTGTGCTCCAGGCTCTTCCCCAGCTCCATTGCCCTTCTCTGGACACACTTCAGCCCCTCAGTGTATTTCTTATGGGTGGGGTGGGGGCAAACCTGAACCCAGGACCTGAGGTGCAGCTTTGCCAGTGCCCAGATATTCTCTAATCCTGCTGGCCACCGTGTTTCTGATCCAGGCCAGGATGCCATTGGCCTTCTGGGCACCTGGACACACACTGGCTCATGTTCAGCTACAGCTGACCAGCACTCCTGGTCCATTTCCACTGGGCAGCTTTCCAGCCACTCTGCCCTCAGCCTGTAGTGCTGCCTGGGGCTGTGACCCAAGGGCCAGGCCCAGCACTTTTCCATAATGCACCTCACACCATTGGCCTTGGCCCATCAATCCAGCCTGTCCAGATCCCCTCTGCAGAGCCTTCCTACCCTCCAGCCCAGCTTTTGCAAACTGACTGAGAGTACCCTCAAATCCCTCATCCAGATGATTGATAAAAATATTAGACAGGACTGGCCCCTGACTGACCTGGGGAACACCATTACTGACTGGCCACTGACTGGATTTCATTCCATAGTATAATAATAATGTGATAGAAAAGTTATTTGAAAATGTGGTATGAATTAGCACAGCTTTTCTTTGCTGACTAATCATAGTTGTTACTTCTCTTAATCTACCGAATAAAGTGACCACTCTAGGAAAGCTGAGAAATTGTACTTGCCAGTTGTGCAACAGAGTAAGCTAAAAATCTTTTAAATTTACAGATGAGTTGTATGTACTAGTTTGAGTACAGTTCTGTAGCTTTTATTTCTTTTTAAGTGTCCACATTTATCCTGGGACTAGAATTATTTGAGGTAAGTGATTATTATATATGAATGCTAGGGGAAAATAAAAGCCTTTCTTAATGCAAAATATAATTACTGCTTAAAATTGAAGAAAAAAGTGCTGAAATACCAGTTAGAAAACACTCATAGAAACCAGTTTGAATGAATTTCGACCACCTTTTCCACATACATGGGAATTATGCTTGCTACCTACTTTTTTCCAAGCATGCTTGATGATACGCAAAACTGGTACATTGCTACTGAGATTTATTATTCTTAATTTGACTATAATATTTACTGAAATTAATAAATACTTCATAAAGTCTTAGTTCGTGACTGTTTTATAGGACACTGCTCTACAAAAACCAAGAGAAGTTTTCAGGCTACCTACAGACTTGACTGCGTGTGATAATCGCCTTTGTGCCTCAATGTATTTTTCATCCTCCACGTGGGTTACCCTTTCTGATGGTACAGGAAGACTGTATTTAATTAAATCAGGCAAGCGTGGAAGCAGTGCATCTGAAAAGTGGGAGGTATGTCCTGCAATAAATAACATATTTAGGAGTTGTACAGATATCACCATTAAAGTGATCTAACTGCATTAATAATGGTACTTGCTATCCTGCTTGCACACAACAAATGTAATTGTTACATTTCTACCTGAAGCTGTGAGTTTCATGTTCTGTGCTTAGTTTATGAAAGATGAATCTGGTAAAACATGCCCACATTTTGCATCTCTTTTCTCTATTAGAGAGTAGTTTCCTCAGAAACCACAGATGATTTAGTATTGGCAGAAAGGTAGGTGTATATACTGATGTGGAACATTTCAACATGATGGATTAGCTCCTTTCTCTACATCTTTTGAGAGTTCAGTAAAGGAAATTGATCATACTGGTTTTAGATGCTTGGTAATAAATACCACCTGGTTTTTATTCTGTTCTGTGTGAGAATGCTGACACAAAAATTAGTTACATTGAAGTTGTCACTGTAACAAAAATATGAGATTTATATCTGAGGTTCTGTCATCATTTAAATTGACTTGTTGAGTATCTAGAGCACACAGTGGTTTAGAGTTGTGTTAATATGACAACCCTATAAATCCTCAAACTATCAGGTTTCAGTAACAACAGCTGGGTTGAGTCTATACTCATTCAACAGCTGCAACTTGAATTCTTTGTAATTTATTCTTTCATTTGTTCTTTCATTTTCACATGTTAATCTTCTAGCAGATAATGTTTCTTTTCTTTGTTGTTTGGATTAATTTTGTTTTTATCTTCTTTGTTTTTTTGCTGAATGAGTACTTTTTGAAAAAAGCTGGAATACATGGTTTTTAGAATTTAAACTTCCAGCTATAGGTATTAAATGTCTTGTGCCATAAGATATGGAATCCTTCTGTATGAAATTGATGTAATAATTTTCATATTATATAAATAATATTCATGAATTAATGAAATTTGTAACTTTAAGTTCATAGTTAATGACATTTTATATTCACAGTGGTGCTTATTAGCCTTTCAATATGACAGTAATAGAATATGCATTCTATTACTACCTAGTCACATTCAAATATTGGATGGACTTTTCCAATCCACGTACATAAATAAAAATTCAATAACCTCTAACACTAGCTTCTCGTGAACATGAGTATTATTCTCCTTCATTTCATTAAAGCTTTTTATTTCTTACTTTGTAGAGGAGAAAAATGAGATCTCTTGGCAAAGCTAAATAATGACATGTTTGATGATTGAACACTGGCAGTGATGCCTTGGACCTTTATATCTTCTTGTTTGCACATGTCAATGTCTGCAAAGATTTTCAGAATGATGAAATATCTAGAGAACTAGTGAGGGCCTTGGGGAAATGCCTACATTTCTTGAGTGTGAGACAGTCTGCCCAGTTGATAGGCAGTGTTTATGGACCCTCTTGTTCTCATCAGATGCTGTACATGTATTTTATTCCAGTGCTAAACAGCCACAATGCTGACAGGTTTGGGGATATTTGTGCTTTGTTTAATGGACTCTTATAATGGTTGTTCAGTATAAATAATAATGTTTAAAAACATTTCAGTACAGTAGCTGAATAGCCACAGAAGGTGGAACTAGAAATGTGTGACATTTGTGGGTTCATATTGGCATAGAAATTTGTAGGAGACTGTTACTGATTTGACATTCACCGAAACCCTTCCTGCTTTCTGTAAAAGAGCAAAGCTTCCAGCTTTAACTGTCTGACTTTTTATTACATTTTTGTCTTCTAGATTGTATTTAATGAAGAACTAGGAAGTCCATTTATTGTAGCACACAGTGTTTCATTTGTAAAATCTGATGCACATTCACTAGCTGTGCTGCTGCTTAGGGTAGAAAAAGATGAGCTGGACACAAAAGGAAGTGGATTTCATGTTACCTTAGAATGGGTTACAATTGCACAAAGAAAAGAGGGTAAGTGTTTTACATTTGTATTACTGATGAGTAATGTTTAAAAAAATAAAAATCATGGGTTTATTCTGTATCTTAGAAGTTATTTTTCCACAGGTTCTGGTATTTTTTTCCACAGTTTTGATTTTACATAGATATTTTTTTCTTATATTTTGAGATCAAGTATGGGGATTATCCCATAAGCTCTGAGGGTCCAGCCTTGGTCAGAGTTAGCTGAAAAATAATCAGTGAGACAGCATGGTCGAGAGTGTCTTGAAAACTCAAAAGGGTTTAATAAGATAACTGAAATAATATAAAACAATCTAACAAAGCTGAACACAGTGTAAGAACAGGTCCTACACCTGTTAAAAACACCTTGAGAATGCCTCGAGTTCCTTTGTTCTGTCCCTTTTTGTACTTAATGATCGAGGATGAATCTATTGGAAAACTGCCAACAGAAAGAGGTACAGGTTTTGACAAAGTCACAAGGTCCAACAGGTCCTTCTCTCCTGGCACTGAGCCAATTACAAGGAGACAAACATAGAACCTTCCAGTTAAATTTACTAAAAAGTCAAGTAAACCAAAACCCTTTCCTTCAACAGGAATGCTCACTTGGTAGTGCGGGGGTGCATTGCTACAATCAAGTTATTGGTTATAGATCTAAATTTTGTCAGAGATTTGGAAAGCAGGGAGAAATAAAGTTTTGCACTTGTGTCATTAAGATAATGAGAAAACAAGATAGCACTTTACTTGAATGTTATGAAATGCAATTTCTGTTTAGCTTGGTCTTGTAAAATTGAAGTTATATGGAACTATTTCTAACTATCTGTTGTATTTTTTACGATATTGTACAGCTGGATATGGGTCTTGGATTATGTTTTGTTGTTGTTTTTTTAGCTTCCAATTAATGATGTAGTGGAATTGGAAGTAGTATGAAATAAATGTAAGACCTGTAGTACAAGAAGTAAATACTGGATATTCTAGGTTTTTCTGCAATAGGAGTGTGAAGTTATTCCATTATAACTAATATGAAAACATATTAGTTAGTATATTAATAACTATTAATTTTTTATCCTAATAAAATTTGATAAATTACACTTTATTAAATATGACCATATATATGTACATTAAATATGTACATATGTGTATGACCATTAACGTACATTATGTATGTACATATATATGTACTTTATATATAATGATTTACATGAAGGATACAAGACCCCATGTGTCACTGTCTGATTTACAGATGTGTGGATTAAATTAATAGACATTCTTGGAAAAATTGTGATATAGCCCTGCTCATTATGTTCCAAGAAATAAAATTTTGATACTGACTGAAACAAGATCTTTAACTAGTTGAACTAAAGCAGTTGAGGCATACTGTGATGTTACTAGCCAGATGTTCTTCCATCTCCTACATTTATAGTATGGATAACCTATAGAACCTATAGATTAGAATAGTTCATTTGGAAGTGACCTACAACTGTCATTTAGTCCAGCTGCCTGAGCAGTTAAAGCCTGTTGTTAAGGGCTTTGTCCAAATGCCTCTTGCACACTGACAGATGGGGCTTTGACCAGCTCTCAAGGAAGCCTGTTCCAGTGTTTAACCATCCCCTCAGGAAAGAAATGCTCCCTAATGTCCAGTCTGAACCTCATCTGGTGCAGCTTTGAACCATTCCCACATGTCCTGTTAATGGATACCAAGAAGAAGAGCTCAGCATTTCTGTCTCCACTTCCTCTCCCTAGACTGTAGGCAGCAGTGAGGTTGCCCCTCAGCCTCATTTTCTCCAAACTAGACAAGCCTGAAGTCCTCTCCTATGCCTTTACAGGACATTCTTTCCAGCCCTTTCACTGGCTGTGTTGCCCTGAGTGGCTTTAGTTATATTTTCTGCTGTTGAAACCTTGTATGATGGAAATATTTCTCAGAAAGCCACGAGACTAACTGCCTTATGCTTTTGTGGCCAGCTCAACAAAAGAAAGAAACCTCTGAACATTACTGTTTAGAACTTAGAAAAAAACCTAAATCAGTAGCACTGCCAGTCTAGAACTGAAGATTCTTACTCAGGAGAGCACCAACACAGACTTCTATTATGTTTTTTGATACTGTAGACTTTAATAAAAAATTCTTTTTTACATTGTGTTTTTTATAACTTATGACAAATATTCTTGGAATCACTAGAAGTGGATTTAAAAATCTTTCAAAAGCTCTTGACAATTCTCCAGCATTTCCAGGGAACAGAAAATTCTTGTAATTCCTGTCGGTAGAGATGCAAGTGACAAAATTCAAAGTAATATTTAATTATGAAGAGAGAAATAAATTTTGATTTCATTTTAAAAAATTCTCACAAATCAAACTGACATATGAACCAGTCTCAAGGATAAAAACTGTTTTGAGGAATTACAATACTTTACAATCTCTTTCATCAGTTGTCAGCTGCTGTTGTTTACCTTTCTTTGAAACTCTGTCTATGGATGCAGTTTATCAAATCAGATTTTAGTAAAAGTGAGCAGTTAATCAACAAGCCATTTTTTTAAATTACCAAAACTTGTGCTTCATCAAATCAAAGCATTAAAACATGGTTATGTCTATTGACACCAACAAATGTGAGATCTCTGCCCTGTTTGGCAGACTGGACAAAGGGATCATACTCACCACTATTGTGTTACCAAAGAACAAAAAAAAAAAAGGAAGCATGAAAATAAATCAGAATAGAGGCAACAGATCTTTTCATATCTTCTGTGGCACTTCAGAGGACTGTAGCAAAGGTATACCCTTTCATTAACCAAACTTTTAGGAGTACTTGCTGTAAAAGTTTGAAATGAGGAGCCACCATGCTGCCTTATGAGATTGAGAAAAGGTGACATGCTTAACTTTCTTCTGACCTTCTCTACAAGAAAAAAAAAAATTGTACAGAGGCTGTGCTGGGCTAGCTGTGATCAGCAAAAGCATAATGAGAATAAGAGGCAGTATTAGATTAATCCATTATAACTAATTAGAAAACCATGGTACTTTGATTTAACAGGTAGGATTGCATTGTATTTAAAAATGTAATGAGTACCTTAATAATTTGTCTTCTAGAAATATATTATGACTTTTTTAAAAATTCTATTTTATAGGTGATCATAGATACGAAATCATTAAAAGGAGAGTTTTGCAAGGAAAATCAGTCCCCCATTATGCAGCAATAGAGCCAAGTGGAGATGGTCTAATGATTGTTTCCCACAAACCATTTACATTTATGCAAAGTGAAGGTGACAAAATAGAAGAAAATGATGATGCAAAGGTATCAAATGAAAAGAAAGGTAAGACCTAGTCTGACAGGTTATGATAGGCTGCTCTCTTCTTTGACTTAGGACATACCTTGTTATTTTAGCATTTGTTTGGAAACTCTTGTCTTCTGGACATATTAACATTTGTTTGCCTTTCCTGTTTAAAGTTGTATTGTGCATGAAACTATATAAGGTGGTTTCTTTTGGATAGGAGTCACTTAAAGAATTTTGTTGTCTTTTGGAAAAGGATGTTTTGCAGACAGATGTATAATAAGTTTTTGGTATTAGTTGGATTACAACTGTCTAAACTTAGGCATCTGTCTGAAGTACTCAAATTAAGAAACCAGTTTTTCTAGGTGGGAGTGGGGGGGCATTGACTTCCAGAAACTGTTATTCATCAGAAGGTTTTTTGGTATGTAATTTATGCCTGTCTTTCTAAAATATAAATAATTATTTTGAAAAATCTTTTTAAAGAATGAGACTCCTTTAAAAGATTCTCTTTTCTCCAGTGGGAAAGCAGTTCAGAAAAACTTGAACTCAGAAAAAATGCATTCATACATCTTTTTTCTTTGCAATCAAAATTAAGTATGTAAAAACCTATTAATAGAGTTGTTTGTTCCTTTGTATGACTAAACTCTGTAATGTCTATGTTTATGTAATTTTGTTGGATTATTTTACGTTTGATTTCTGTTTCTGCATATGAAGCATTGGTTAGTGAACAAATTCTAACTGAAGGATAGTAGCACAATCTTTGTTAATAGTGTGAAAATCCTTTTGGGAAACAATACAAAGGGATCAAATTTCTGGAAGGTGTTAATGTTAAACTCTATGACAACTGTGATATTGTACATGTAATTTTATTAAGAATAGTCTGTACATACAAAGCTTGAGGCAACGGAATTCTTCAACGCACTGAGCACCATAATGCAGTTGCCTTTTGCTAAATGCAATGTAGGCTCTAGTTTTATTTGCACAGTTATATAAAATTGCACCCATAATGGACTTTTAATATCAGATACAGTTGGTGTCAGTGTTCAAAATTTTGGAAGCTGTCATGTCTCAGATAGTAATATTTTCTGGAGAAGTATAATTGTAGCACCTGTGACTGATCCATTGCAACCAGGGCAGTTGTGGCAAAGGGCAGCAGTACAAGAGTCCTTCCAGAGTCATGGTTTCTGCTATGAGACCTTGATCAGTGGAATCTTGGGTTGGGTTGTGACAGCTTGAGAGCTTTCAAGGAGAACACATACTTTACTTTTTCTCAAAATAGAAAGGTAACTTTCTAC
>WEIU01015687.1:0-39046 GCA_013389925.1 Aegithalos caudatus
TAATTATCCAATTACATCTTCAGCTTGTGAGGACTCATCCTTCATGTTCTTCCCTCCATGTCCACTGTTTTTTATGCTTTTGGGCTTGAAAGTTGTCCTTGGTCCTCAGCAAGAAAAGGATTTGTTCTGTCTACTTACTCTGTGAAAAGAGCTTACTAGNTAGCCTGACCGGGGCTACATCCAAGGTGGAATAAAATGGTCACAAAATGGTCAGGAGGTCCTTACATTTTTTAAAGTTTTGGTCCATTTCCATATTTGGGTTTAATTATCCAATTACATCTTCAGCTTGTGAGGACTCATCCTTCATGTTCTTCCCTCCATGTCCACTGTTTTTTATGCTTTTGGGCTTGAAAGTTGTCCTTGGTCCTCAGCAAGAAAAGGATTTGTTCTGTCTACTTACTCTGTGAAAAGAGCTTACTAGCACTGAATATGAGGCTCAGAACTGCACCCCCAGGCAGCACAGAATCAGAAAATATGAAAGCAAAAGCTTAAAGCATCATTTCCCCCCTTTAGAGGCTCTACAAGGCCTTTTTCCTTGTCGATGCTTAAGGCATCACAGCCACATGGAGATTGAGAACACTCATGGATGCAGGTGTGTGCTTGCTATCCCCACAGAGCAGACACTGGTTTTGATTTTAAGGATTTGAGGAAGTGCCACATCTGAGGAGAAAAAAAGGCAGCATGAGAATCCTGTTAGAGGAACATTAGGGTTGCTGAGAGGTCTACATGCAAGCATCTAGGAACACTGACACTGTGTTACTCTGCAGAAGAGTGACAGGATCCTTCTGAGCACATTAACAACAATGTGAGCTTGAATGTTCTGTTTGCCAGTGACTGCTCTGCAGCATTCCTGTCCTGTATAAGCAGCTGCTTTAATACTTGGCCCAGGCTGAAGAAGAAGAGGAAGGGATTGCAAGTGCATAAAATATATTACACAGTAATCATAGCAGTGCCTATTAAAAGCTTCTTCATTCCCCTTCTTGCAGTACAGATCCAAGCAAAGTATGTGCCCCTAAAACCAATTAATGGTACAAGGAGCTACCAACAGCATGAAAATAAGCTGCTTAAAAATCCTGCTGTTAAAGAGACACAAGCTGGGTGCAGCTCTGTGCTGTGATTACACACAAGTACACAAGATAATGCCTGACTTAGCTGATGGGCAGCTGCAACTGAACACAATCCCTACAGGAAATAACTGCACTCAGCCAAGGCCATTCCAAGCCCCAGTCAATGCAGATGGTAGCAGTAAGGCAAGCAAGTGTGCCATGGCAAGCACAGAGCCTGCAGATTAATAGCTACACAGTAATAACAGCCATAAATTCAATCTAGCACATGCCGATCCAATCTGTCTTTATCTTGAGCCCCACACTTGACGCCAAGAAGGGACGGCGTGGTTTAGCCCCAGCTGGGAGCTAAATACCACACCCCTGCTGGGATGGAGGTGGGAATCAGAAGAGTAAAAGTGAGAAAACTTTTGGGTTGAATTAAAATCAATTTAACAGGTAAAGTAATAGCTGCACACACAAGCAAAGTAGAAAAATTAATTCATTCACCACTTCCCATTGGGAATAAGGAAATATTTTCATAATACAAGCAAAGGTGTTCAGCCACCTCCAAGAAAGCAGGGGTCCATCACAAGCAAGGATTACTTGGGAAGACAAAAATCATCACTCCAAATGTGACCCTTTCCTTCTTCTCCCCTGGCTTTATATGCTTATCATGATGCCACATGGCATCAAAAAACCTCCTCATTTTTCATAAGCATGGGAAAGAAATGTAATGCTACAATACTGGCAACAGAGAAGGATCTAGAAGAACATAATTAAACTGATGTAGCAAAAAAAACCAAACAAAAAACCCAAACAGCAATGAATCTGTAGCAAATGGGAATCAGGGAAGTGATGAAGCTGCCACTGTTATTTATGAAAATCATTATTATTTCTGGGTATTATTATTATTTTCACTACAAGGCTGTACTTCATGAACAGCAGCTGAATGTTTTCCTGATTGCATGAAGACTACATGATGTCTGATAGAGATCTGTGCACCAAATTCATGCCATTCCTATGTCTCACGTTATCAGCCTGTAGCTCAGGCTAGCATTGGTGAAAATCACATTTTTAATGTAACAGTAGAAGAAAAGTTACTTTGTCTTGCAGTCCAGCCCTCTCACTGAGCTCTTACATAACCACAAGTGAAAGCAGCACTCTCTGCCAATTTTCTGCTATGGTCTCACAATATATTCCTGGCTCAAAATAATTACTGTGTGACCCATATCATCACCCCCAATAGCTGCAGTATTTCTGGCTAGGTTTGACACTCAGCTGAAGAAAATCCCTTTTCCCCCATCCTTTTTCAACAATGCGAAAATGGAATCTGGATTAATCAAACCCTGCTGCTCACCACCTGCAGCACCTGCAATTTCCAGCTTTCAAGGCTACAGTGGCAACAGGAAAGGCTCATCAGGGCATGGTAACAATACAATTGCTTCGAAGCAAGGGTACAAATACTGGCCACATCATCACAGGAACAGGGAGGCTGCTTCTTCTAAAATGAACTCAAGGCTAAATACCATCCCTTTGTAATTACTTATGAAATTATTAACTGGGAACAGATGTGGGACAGATCAAGGCTAAATGCTCAGAAATGTAGCTATTGCTCTGCTGGGTCCAGTTTACAGGAAAGCCCATGTGGAGCACATATTACCAGTGCCACCTGCTACTCAGAGGACCCAGCCACTGACGGGGATAAAGGGGGCAAGCTAAGAGTGAAACCAGCCCAACAACTCGAATTCTTTCTCCTTTTCTTTAATATTTTGGATACACATTGGTTGTAGTTATAAAACGGAGCCTTCTCACTTTCCTCTAATCTACTGAAAGGGAAGAAAAATGCAAAGAAAGTATTAGGAGAGCTTCCTCAAGTCATCAGTTTCCAACTGATGAAGCAAGTCCTGAGCTTCACTTGAACAGATGAGTTCACTGTCTGTAATCATTACAGCAACTGAGAAAGAAGTAAGCCTATTCTAAACAAACTTCTAGGTGAACAAAAATGTTCTTGACAAAAATCAGGTGAAACTTAAACTCTTAAAAGATTCTAATGAACTTAAAACCCAAAGAAAATTACAGAATAGAGAAACAGAAAAAAAAATCAGTTTTGCAAATTTCAAGTTATAGACACTTTTTTAAGCACCCTACTTTTCAAGGCAAGGGGAAAACTTTTTGCTTTGGAATACAGCATTTTTTTACATTTTAGGAATGATGTAGTGAAATACACAAGGGTGTTGAATCTTACTGGGTTTTAAATCTTTAATGGGAAATTTATTTCAGTTGATGCTTCCTTAAAGTAGGTTTTGGTTTTCAGATTTCCCTTCCAAATAAAATATCATAAAAAAACTTTTCTCATCTCTACATAAAATATCAAAACAGAATTCATCACAGTGCCTAGTTTTAGGAGAAAGGAACATTAAACTGAGTTTTGTATAACTCTGCTAAAACACCTGCATTTGTTTAGGTATACCTGAAAATTTGCTTTCAGGTAAGTGATGGGAATACTGAACTACAGAGAAGCAGACTGGTGGTGCCTGCTGCTGCACCCTGTAAAAAAACTTGATTGTTTCTGGTTTCTGAGTGACGGGTTATTCAGTATTGAGAGGGATTCTAACAGGCTTCACAACTGATGGCACATCTGGAGAATGAGCTTTGTTTCCGCTCTGACTACTCTGAAGGGAAACTTCCCTTCAGCTCCAAATTCTGTGCCTCTGTTCTTCTCAGGCAGTTACCTAATGAGGATGAGGACCCTCAACTCATTTTTTTCAATCAGGTAGTCAGTATTACTCAAATTTTTCCTTATTCCCCAAAATCTTGAACACTGGAGAAATTCATTTTTGCCTCTGAGGAAAAAACTTCCTCTTTCTCACTTCTCTCTTCCCCTCTCTTGCCCTTTCTCTTTTTATACGGTGTAATGTAAGCTTTCCCTCATTGCATCCACACATAAAAGAGATGAGAATCTACTGCACAGCTCTAAGATAATTTACACTAGTTAAAATTCTAGCACTGCTAGATGATAAAAACCCTCCTTAAATTTAACAGCAAACACATCCTAAAAATGAAATTATATTTGGCATTGAATAAATATCTTTATTCTGACAGTCCACTAACAGGAAACAGTGGGAGATCACAAGAGTTTATCTCAGTCAATGCCAAAAGTAAGAAAAAGTCTGAGCTGATGTTTTCCTCCAGCACATGCACACAGACACACGCTTGTGCTTACGCACAGACACAGGGACTCGCTTTTCGTAGCAGAAGGACCTCACTCACATGAGATGTGTGCAGGAAAGCTCTACAGACTTACAGTTCCAGGGCAAATGTAGTTCTGCATAGATGTGCCTTGCAGCATTTTCAAAAACTTCATTACTCTCAGCCAAGTACAAAAAGAATATTACAATTTGATATTTGCGATATGTGGTGTAACCTGTTACAGCAAGTGCATTTCAAGCTGCGATTACAGACGCAACCGTCTCCTCTAGGGTTTAGTGTTCTCGTCCACAGCATTAAAAAATGTATCAAAGTCCTATGAGTGTAATCTGTTATAAATAATTCTTGCCCTGCAGGTTATTTAACTCAGAACTGCCCTCTGCAATTAGTGGTCAAAGATGAAAAAGTAGGAAGCGATCTATTTAAGAGTGAAGCATTTGAAGAACATATACTCTCATGAGTAATTGATTCCCATAACATTTTTGATTCAGTAGCTGCGAGGTCACACACAGAAAATGATATATGCATACCTACACATGTATAAATCACTGTTGTCCTACATCAAGCAATTTACAGGAAATGAAGTCTTGCTAAATATTTACACGATTGTGGAAAGACTCATATTTTAAAAATTAATAAGTAAACAATTTTCACAGCAACAGCATGACTAAGTTTTACATGCAGCTGTTGCTGCTGTGGGATTCAATACCTAACTAATTGCCATTGCCTTCACAGTCTGCTTTAACTGCAGGAAATATCTCATTTGGATATAAGAGAAACATTACTTCCTGGATGCCAGGACATGAGCAAGGCATCATCAACTAAGATTCAAAAAAGATCCTATTTAACAGTTTTTTAAGGCTCCAAGACCAACAAAATAGTTCTACCTGAGAATTTAAGGAGCAATTTTGCATTCTGCAATTTCACATGGGATAGCTTTAATTTGTTTTTAAACATCCTACCTATTCCTGAGACTCTTTTTTCAGGAATTGTTTAGAACATATTTTCCAGCAAGGTCTGATATGGTTTAGACCATTGTATTTGACACATTCAATTAGCTGGAACTGTTTTCACGGTGATCCATCTGTCCTTTAAATTAGCGATGGAAAATGCCTGACAGATGGTTTGTGGTCTGGTTAATAAGAGGAAATCCTCAGCACCAGGCTTGGAGTACAGCAGGTCTCAGTCTCCACCAGGACCAGAAAGAAGGAAATCTTCCAAGTTCTGCAACAAGAAGCAGAAATACACCAGCACTGGGACACTCAGGCATTCAGGCGCAGCCTATGGCCATTTCAGTGGTATGAGCCAACTGGTGACATCGTGGTAATACAAGATACAAAATTCAAACTATGTAATCAAAATTCCCCACTATTGCTGTATGTTTATAAGTCACAATGAAAGGAGAATTGCTAAGCCTATGTGGCACAGAGAGACTTCAGCAACATTTCGAGGAAGAACCAAACAGCCCAGTCAGAGACAGGGTAAAGAAAGAATGGAATGCCTGTGCCTACTTCAACTGACCTAAACAACTGCCCCTTGATATATAACTCCATTTCTAATATGTCTCCAAGGCAATAACTATGGCTCTTATAGGCCATAGTGTGCTTTTAAGGAATGCTTTTAGGGAAGCCTTTAAAAATGTACTGTTCTGATCACAGCAATCACATGGGTTCTTCAAAGCAAATCTACAGTAGGTGAAGTTAGGTGAGAGCAGGGAAGCCCCATTCAAACAGGCTCAGCTCACACAGGAGATCCAAGTGCTGCCACATCTGTGTTGGGAATCAGAAAGAAACTCTAGGCACCAGCAAATGACACCGTGACTGATGGCAGCACAGCAACATGGTTCTGGTTGTGCCACCAGAACTCCACACTGGGTCCTCTCCAGCCAGGCATTAGCTGCCATCTGCTTCTGGCAAGACCAACTTGGTTATGGTTGGAAAGAAGGAGGTAGTCCTGTGCTTTCCCCAAAAGTGGGGATATGCATTCAGAGAGATAGTGAGGTGAAGGAAGGTAAATTTTTTGATATGCAGTATTTGCTTCGCTTTACAGAGCTTAGAAAACAAGCCCACTAATACTCAGTAGAGTGCCTGTATAAATTCACCCTTTGACAAGGCAGCAACACTGCTGTACAGCGGGTGCTAACAAGTTGCAGCAGAAATGGAATTTTCTCATAGAGACTCATAATTTAGGTTTTATAGTCCTGATTAATGCAGCTACTTGAAAGTGCAATTTAAGCTAGTCTCCAGTGCAAGGTAAAACAGAGATCCCTGACACTATTCCTATACCCCAGAAATGCAGAAATGTCTTTTAATGTGAATTTTCCTGTACACTGGTGAATGTATTTTTTTGACATATTTCTTTCAAAATCATGGAAATAGTAGAGCATGTGAGGAAGCAGGAGTTTATCTCAATGTCATTGCCAGTGAAAGGAGGATGGGTTTCTTGATTAACAGCCATACTGATTGGCAAAACAGGTACGGACACAGCCTGCTCTCTCCACAGTATGAGGTCATTAGGGAACCCCCAGGGCTCCTGGAAGACATTCACCATTCTGCTCCATATATCACCCTGCATAGTTCTCCTCTTATCTCAGACAACAGGCTTCAGGATCTAGAAAATACATTTCCTGCATTTTCTTTAAGGGTTGGTGTGGCAGATAATGACCACCTCCTGTAAGTCTCCCTTGGTCACATCTTGGTCAATCTGAGGTACTGAATACAGGCCCAGTACCTTTCACTGCTTTTTATGGTACGCAGTCGTCTCACAAAGATCCCATCTAATAAAGGCTGCAGAATGTGCTTTCAGGAAAAAGCCTACCACAGTAGGTAGAAAGATACTTGAAGTGTGATAGAGGGAGAAGGAAGTAGCATAAATGAAGGGTAAAAATTGAAATTCAATATGTTGTTTTTGGAGATGTGAAAAGGGAAAAAGAGACAGGCAGTCCTAACCTCTTTAGGCTGAAAAATTGAGGAGTGTGGAAAAGCCCATCTTTGGTGATGAAGATCCATTCATCTTTGGATTCATTTTGGCTGTGAAGGGCTTCTTTATCAACACACTACATTGACATAAAAATAAATTAAGAAGGAATGAAACAGAGGATGAGAAAAAAACCCTAATAGGCAGGAGGAGTGAAGACAGTTAAACTGGCCTTTTATTACTGCTGTTGTTTTCCTCTCTGCAAGAGATGTTCTGTTATAATGCATGGATCAGCATGGTGAAGCCATACTGTGCTGCCATTAGAAAAACTTCCATACCATTTTAAGTATTTGTAGCAATCAGTTTCCTGAGGGAGAGGCAGGTTGAGAAGACATCAAAAGAGCAAATGAAAATAAAATTGATTGATTCACTCATCTTTTTTCTGAATATAATGTCAAATAAACTAACCATGTTTTTCCCTGCAAATGAGTCACTATCCAGTCATCTCTTGTGCAGTGACTCTAAATGAGGGAAAGCTGCATGCAGAGTGAACGAGGTACAACTGTTTAATAGTATCCTACCTCTTATTGTAACACATACTGACATTCTTTAGCTCTTCTCCTTACAAGAACTTTCAGCCTGGGAAAATGGTTCCTATTGTCAGAGATGGATATCAAAATTCACAGGTTTTTGGAAGGATGCAAGTCCATCCCCTTTGGGGTTTGCATGGCAAGATTTTGGTAGGGGTGTGAGGGGCTACAGGGGTGGCTTCTGCTAGAAGCTGCTGGAAGCTTCCCCTGTGTCTGACAGAGCCAATGCCAGGCAGCTCCAAGACAAACCCACTGCTGGTTAAGGCTGAAACCATCAGGGATGGTGGCAGTGCCTCTGTGAGAACATTCTTTTTGTGTATGTGTGTGTGGTTGATCCCTGTATGGGTCATTCACTTAAGACCTGTATTCGATGATCCTCGTGTGTCCCTTCCAACTCAGAATATTCTGTGATTCTATGATTTTAATGAAAGGGAAAAACCAGGACAACAGCAACTGTAGCCAGAGAAGAGGGGAGTGAGAATGTGTGAGAGAACAACTCTGCAGACACCAAGACTGGCGGAAGTGGGCAAGGAGGAGAGGTTCCCCTGCAGACCATGGTACAGATCATGGTAAATCAGGCTGTCCCCTGCAGCCTGTGGAGGTCCACAGTGGGGCAGAGATCCACTTGCAGCTCATGGATAGATCCATGATGGGACAGGGGGATGTCCTGTAGGAAGCCTGCACTAGAGCAGTTTTGCTGGCAGGACTTGTGATTTCATGGGGGACCCATGCTGGAGAAGTTTGTGGAGAAAGGTCTCCCATGGGAGAGCCCCACTCTGGAACAGAGGAAGAGCATGAGGAGGAAGGAATGGCAGAGACAGTGTGTGATGAACTGATGGTGACCCCCAGTTCCCATCCTGCTGCACCTCTGCAGGGGAGGAAGGAAAAAAAATTGGGAGTGAGGTTCAGCCTGGGAACAAGACAGGAGGAGGGGGAAGGCATTTTTCAGGTTTTGGTTTATTTCTCATTATCCTACTCTGATTTAATTGGTAATAAATAAAACCTATTTCCCCAAGTTGTGTCTGGTTTGCCTTTCATTATATATGCTTTCCCATGTCTAGCTGAGGAGGGGAGTGATAGAGCAACTTGGTGGACACTTGGCATCCCGCCAGGCTTAACTTGTCACCAAGGAATTTAAAATATTTGTACTGGGTTGCAAACATCGGTTTATCCCAGTTAAGCAGCTAGGTTTTTCAATATGAATGCCACCTTATTTTGTGAGGTAGTGCCATGACTAGCAGAGCTCTTCTGAGGTTTAACAGGAAAATATGTGCCAGTCTGGGAAGAGGGGATTGTTTGGTTTTTTCTTTCATATCAAGCAATTTTTGCCGTATAGCTTTGAGCTACAAGCAGGGCTGGTTCCAACACAGTCATACCTCTACAAACCACAGAATAGTCTCACCCAACAGTAACATTGCTGCTTTTCAAACAGCAGAAGATAGGTGATGAAAATGAGTACTTTTCCAGGCTGGTAACCAACACCAGCAGGATGCTGTGCTTCAGGAGGTGGGTTTTTTTGCCATATACTGAACAGTAGAAAATGGGAACAGCACATATTGATGCAATAACAGTTTATCTCTGATAATTTATGTTTGATGTTACAGGACCTGTAGCATCTGTGGACAAGGAGGGGCACGTCAGACAAGGGTGGAGTCAGGCAAGTGTGCAGTCAGTTGCAACACAAAAGTCATGTCAGTGGTGTCTTTATGTTGAAGCTCAGTGAAAGGAAGGCAGTGCAAGTACAAATTTTCATGGGAGGTTGCTTGGGGTTTTTTGATTGGTTACGATTTATTTTGTTAGTATTTTTGGGTTTGTTTTATTTTTCTGTAGCACAAAAGCAACACAGAAAAAAACAGTAAGCAGAAACGGGGATAAGGAACTAAAAATAAAAAAAAAATGAACAACAAAACACACAAAAAAAAAAAAAAAAAAAAAAAAAAACAAAAAAAAAACCAACCAAAACCTCCAACAAAAGTAAACAAAAACCCAACTGTGACTGAGAACAGAAGGCAGCATTTGTGATAGAGAGCAGAAGGCAGAACAGACATGAGACATAACAGAAAAGGAGGAACTTACAGGTCAATTGCCAGAGAATGTGAGGCCAAGAATACATCACTGCTAGCCAGGAGAAGGGTATAAAACACAAGGGAGAAGGGAAGATAGTGCCTGATAATCCCTCATATGGGAAGAGAAAGATGCTGCACTGGAATCAAAAGTGAAGTGGAGTGCTGAAAGGCTCAGAGCTGTTTGAGGATTTGGCAGGGAGTTGGTTAGGGGGTCTTTTCCAGAAGAAAATCAAGAACTTGAGATGAGGAAGGTACAAGTTTCTTTCAGACTGGTGTAATGCATAAGATTTTTAGGGAGTTCGTTATGGCTTCACTTACTATAAAATTGACAGTCTACAGAAAGAAAACTCACCAGATCTTCTCTTATCTATAGCCTGACACTGCCACCCCTTCTATTTTGTCCCTGTTTGCCCAGTTCCAGCTCAGTACCTACGGCCAGGTAGGCTGGACATTTCTATGGGTAGGAGTGTGTGCAGCCAAAACCTCTGTGGCCAAAGCAGGGTGGAAATCCACCTTCCTTCACTCCCTGGAAAAGGCCTCTGACCCTGGGAGGGGGTAGTGTAAAAAGCAGGTGTCCCACCATATGCCACACCTTCTCCTCCTTCTCTTTTGATTTGTGCAGCCATATTTATGCACTATATTCATATAAAAAACACCTGCATCCTCAGCAGGCAGAGAATTTGTAGCTCAGCCTACCCCCTAACACAAACCACTGGCTATTGCTTTGATGATCACTGTAACATCTCTCAGGGGCAGGTCCCATATAGTTTTTTTAAGTAAAAGACAGAGAAGGAAACAATTTCCAAAGTGAGAAAAAAATCCTAGGTCTTGTTTTGTAGCTTGCACTACATTACATCATGCTTCTGTGCAGCAGTCTTGGAATTGCACAGTGCCAAGAGGGGGAGCCTTAAACACTGTGATTGAAATCTAACTTCTCAGCCAAGTTCCTGTTGATGGTATTAATAACAAGTCTGCATGTTACTGTGCCTCTAAATAAAGGTGGTGTAATTTTTTCAGCCAGATTGCTTTTTCCTGCTTGGAATAGTTGTATTATTATGTTGTATTATAGTTACACTACTCAGCAAATATGACTGCCATGACCACTAATACATACTGTAAATAGGGTTTTTTTTCTGGATTTAGTATGTAAGCTCCATACTGCTAGAGTTCCTGAGAGAATACATCAGATGAGTACTAGGAACAGGTATTGAATAAGTTATTCAGTTAGGGCTAGCAGTAATGTGTAATCACAAATTAAATTTATTAAATACAGGTCATTTCCCCTTGTTGCTTGACCTGCATTAGTCATAATACAATTGTCTGGATACTACTCTGTTGAGCTTATTGGCTCAATACCTCATTTTGAGTTATTTTCATATAACATTATTTTTAATTTCTGATGCATTTTGAACTGAGATCTGATCTGAAGTAATACCTCCACACAAGCCTCTGAGAGCATCCCTTTTTCTTTCATAAGCTGCAAGTGAACCCAAGTGTAATGTAGGTGATGCAGTCTATTGTCTAATGCAGGAGCCCATAGACCTCATTGTGCTAATGACACTGGCCATCAATTTGCTAATTCTTAAGTGAGCAGAGATCATGGGATACAGATATATCAAGTTATACAGCATGTTTATTATGTGTATGACCAAATGCACTGCCTTGTCTCACTCTGAGTTCCTGATCTTGGAGTGCCACTGTTTAATGCCAAGAATTAATAAAGGAAACAATACCTTCTGTCAGAAGATATTGGTACTGACATGACTGGGGGAAAAAAGCAGACAAGCTTTAGCAAGAAAAAGCCTTTCTTTGGGTCTGAAATGCAGTTTACTGGATTTAATGCTAAATAAGGGTGGAGAATGATCATTCTAAATTTGAATATGTCAGACAAGTGAGGTGGTGGTGTAAAGATGTGTATGAGTGAGATGGTGGTGTAAAGATGACGGTGGCAATAAGTTTACCATACTCTACTTTAGAGAAAGAGACAGGACTGAGACACAAAATATTAAAAAAAGAATGAGCACATGAATGAATGAATGAATGAATGAATGAATGCTTATGAAACATGAAATTGTGCACAGACACACAGGAAATGCAGTGTGACATAATATATGTGTGACATAAATGCAGTGTGACTACAAAGTGTAAGTGACTGATTGTCTAAAAGGGATCATAAAATGACACTTCAAGCACCTTATCCTAGTCTAAGACTATGTATTCCTGTAAGGCTTTGTTTTTCAGGCCATGTCTTGGTGTGAATCCAAGCACAGCCGTGACACAATAATAATAAACCCTCTCAAGGAGCAGTCACAGTCTCACAGATAATTTAGAGCACAAGAAATGTGTTCATTTTGAACAAATTTATTGCCTGTATAATCCCACTGGATCCAAAATTCATAATTTCACTTCAAAAAAATAGTTAACTCCATAAAGCCTTGACATGTTAGCTGCAGCAATATAAATGATCAATATTGCAACGGAGTCTGCAGTCCCCACAGTTTAGAAAGGGAATTAGTGCAGGAAGTAAAATGTTCTCAGAGGCATCAAAAATCAAATGCAAATTTCAGTCTAAAGGTCAAGACCAGATAACATTAAATAAAACCTTTCATACGTCATAAATACACTGAATATATTTCCATCTATTTTCATATAGATAAAGGGACTTGCGTTCACTCACATTTTAAAAGCAATTTTTAGAACAGTCACTCTGTATGTAATGCTCTGGCTCCATTAACTTTCTTTTGTATAGTTTTGGGCAACAAACCTGAGATGTCAAGGGCGTGGAATAATTCAGCACTTCATATTAACTTCAGAAATACAGAACATTTACCTTTGCTGGCTTTTGACAACTTTTTACACTAAAGCTTTCATTTTCACTTAATAAAATAGTTATATATCCTAAATGGGGGTTTAAAATGTTGCTAAGCTATTTCTTGCCATACTCTGCTTCAGAACCATTATCACTAAACCTCCACTGGCACCATTAATTTACAAGCAGGGTATTTGAAGGTGGAAACATGGAGGAAGGAACATTTATAGTGACATTAAAATGATCCCTTAGCCAAACACCACCATAAAAAATACAGATGTTGCTGGATAAGATGGTTTCTTTCTCACAAACTCTATTCATGACATGGCATATGGCATATGGTTTCTAAAAATCAAGGGAAGATTTGAAACACACTGCTAGGAAAGCTGGTAAAAAAACATTTCTGAAACACTGCACATTTATCAAGCAGAGACTGTCAGAAGGTATGAGGCAAGAAAAGTGAGGGAGAAAATGCATAGGAGCCTAAAATGATAGACCAATTGTTTGCTTTAACCCCTCTTTAAAAAATAGAAATAAGAAAAATGCTGCTAGAATTATTTCCATCAGAACTTGGAGGAACTAGCTGTGTCTTTGCATGGCAGCACGTATTGTGCAGAGGTCAGCTAGTCAAGCAGAAATTGGAATAATTCCAATTGATTCCTCCTGCTGTAAAAAAGGAAAAACTATTTCTTTTGCAGTATAGTTGGGCTAATATTTCATATCTTCTGTACATAAGCATTTTGAAATTTTATTTAATTATATCTGAATTTACTGAAAAAATGAAGTCTAAGTAATAAATGAATGGAGTGAAACTTCTCATAGAGATAAGTAGCAAATAGCAGAAGTGCTTTTCTTCCCCTTCTGCTGGATGACATTTAACACTACAATCTAACATAATCAATACAATAAACTTGACATTTTTTATATAAAACTAGTTTCCTCAGGGACGTGGGGGGTAGGGGGGAGAGGGAATTAACAATAAGATTTAAATTTTTTTCTGTAGTTCTGACTTTAAAAATCTATTAAAATTTTTCCAAAGTGGCATTTATAATTATTTTCATATTTTTAATAATCCATAAATTCTAAAACATTTTTTTATTCTTCTTTTGGGTTTTCTCAGCCTGAGAGAAAAACTTAGTTCACATCATTAAAAGAAGATTGGGCATCACACTTGGAAAACCTAATAATAATATTGCAGCTAAATGCTTTATTAACAGCCCTCTGTTGTACGCTGGTGTCTGAAAATGCTGAAGGAATATTAGGCAGAGGAATGTGCTAAAATATTAACCCATTTTCCTTTTTCTTCAACTCGGTATTTACACATGCACATGACATACAGGTAAGTAAAACTTCTAAACTGTCTGCTGTCCTGCCACTTGTAAAATACAGCCCCAAATCCTGCCTGAACATTAAACTTTGTTTTTAGAGTGTAACTGTGGTCCCCTCTCCCGCCTTGTTTCAAGAGCTCCACTGGGATTTCCTGTCATGGGCATCTGCTCCTGCTCAGGTGTGGACATCCCCCAATCCCTGAGAATTCCCAAACCTAAGTCACCCAGGGAAAGAAGCTGGGTATTTCCCTACCAAAATATCCTGACGAGGTAGAAGAGGCAGAGACCTTTGGAGAACGTACTCTGTGCAGGTCCCCTGTAGAGGCAGAACACGTTTAGAGGAGAGGAATAGGATGCTTATGCTTGGTTTTGCTCCTCATTTACTCCTCAGCTGTCTGTTTAGGATCCTGTTCTGAAGTTTAACCCTGCCAGAAGCCCTTAGGCACCTCTCTCTGGTTTCCTAATTCTGCCACATCCCTGGAATTTTGCTCAAATTAGTGACTACTTTGCTGAAAGATGTAAGCTCTAAGCCATGTTCCTCCCACCAGTGCTAAGGTCAGATGGCACCTTTAGCAGCTCAGGCAGACTTTCTTTTTTTGTACCTAGTCTTCCCTATATGAAATAAAGGCACTCAAGGGACCACTTTGCATCTGTGGATTCCCATAAGCAGCAGTCACCTAATACTTGGAGAATGAGCATGGCAAAACTTCAGCCTTTTCACAGGGCTGGCTGTCACTGGAGAAAAACAACCAACATTAAGAAAGGAAGGATGCAAAGACCAAAGTGCCCTAAGGACATGCATGGCCAAGATCAGAGCAACCTCCACATGGCAACTAGTAACTACATCAAAGCTCTCCCAAAGTGAGAAGTGACAGGCAGACATAGGACAACATGACCAGAAGACATCACCAGCATTATTAGTCTCTTCAGTTTGTCTCTAGATCTGTTTGCTGGAGATCCAGATTAAATACTTTATATTAAGTAGAATTTATAGATGTTAATTGAAACTTCCTGGGAGAAAGAAGTTGGATTTCACCTGAAAAGACATGGTGGAATTTTTTCAGGAGGACTTTCCTTCCTCATAATGTCAGAATAAAGGAGTGGGCCATGTTGGGGCAATATTCCATGGGCAGTGGCTAAAGTCCCATGAACAGAGATGTTTCTAAAGCTGATATCTGGAGGAACAAGACTTAGCAGTCTGGTGGAATTTCCTAGCTCTTCAATGGTGAAGTGAAGAGAAGTCCTTGTGAGGGGAGAATTCACCCCTTCACAATGTTGACAAAACATTAAAGCTG
This sequence comes from Aegithalos caudatus, assembly GCA_013389925.1. Lineage (NCBI taxonomy): Eukaryota > Metazoa > Chordata > Aves > Passeriformes > Aegithalidae > Aegithalos > Aegithalos caudatus. The sequence continues at coordinate 15,258 of WEIU01015687.1, forward strand.
GGGCAGCTTATACAAGCAATAAGACAGGTGCAAAAATTATAGGAACCTTTCTCACCTGATGAATCCATGTGAGCAAAATAAAATATTTACCAGAAAAATATAAAAGGGAATTACCTCACTTGCTGAAATATTCAGTTGAGTTTCCAGGGGACTTTTAAAACATTCATTTGAAAGGTTTTTCCAGGTGAGAAAGACACAATCGTTTGGCACTCTCTCCCAGGAAAAACAATAACTTGTGCTTCATCTCCTTTTTCTGCCCTTAGGCCTTCAGCAACTTCGGGATTCGTCTGTCCACTCCATCCTTGCTGGTTTTCTTGATTTAATCTGAGATAAAATAAACCGTCTCAGTTCACATAAGAACCGACCCCTGCCTCTAGCTATGCTATTCCTGAGATAAATCAATGTATCTGCTTCACAGCGTATCAGTTTCCCCTAGGTTACCTGTCTGCTATAAATGTTTGCATCTATAGATTTTTTATGGGCATTCTGACTGCTTCCTGCCACAAAGGGAGTTGTTCATTTATTTTAATGGTTACATCCCTTCCCACAGGTGGAGGACGCAGACAAAGCAGTACACACTGTGACTGCCCATGAGCAAGGGAAGAGGTACAGCCCTGTCCAGACAATCCAAAGTTTCTCTCCTTCACCATCAGACCTCAGGGCCAGGTAAATTAGTTGCAGTGTTACCATAGCAACAGTGGGCCTATAGCTTTTAACAAGACTCATGGAAATTAAATTGGTCCTGCTTAGACCATGTGCACAAGAGGCAGAATCATCTCTTCTCCTTGGAGAGTGAAGGATAACCAACAAGCCCAAAGATCTTTCAGCTCCATATATCCATTCAGGTTTACAACAGCATATGTTCCAGTTTTATGACAGGTCTAAGACAGGACACTTCTGCACATAAGCTTTCAAACAGCATTCTGCCTGCTAACCTTCATCACCACTCACACTAACGCCCTTTTTCTCTCTGGCATGACACTGTTTATTACACCCCTCATCTTGCTGGAAATATACAAGCATCTTTATGTATTTCTCACCACTTGAACAGACCTATCCCTGAACTTAATCAACCACACTCAAAAAGGAACATTTAAGACTAAGAGCTACTGCATTTCCAGGAGTGACCTGGAATCACTTCTAGCATAGCAGCAAAGCCTGCTGTATAAAGAAAAGGGCCAGACCATTCCCAAGATCTGTTTCTAGCTAGAGCTGCTGATCTTTTAATTGGACACAATCCCTGGTTACTATTGCCAAAGAGTACTGGGTAAATTTTATTTTAGCTCAGAGTTATTTAGCTTAATTACCCAGCAAAAGACCTCGAGGTAGGTATGTAAAATGTAATTAGCATATTTTACTTGAGGCAGCTGAGTTGTTCAAAGATATTAGGGATTGAAGATTGCAGTAAGGTCTTATGTGTACACATCAAGCAAGCACATGCAGTCTTCCTTTACGTAATGTGCACCAGTTCTGCAAGAGACTTTAAAAAAGGCATTCTTAAGGGTACCTAAAGAAAATCTTAAGAAAGAAGAGCTTTGTCTTTGCTGTATTGCAGCCTTAGGCCAGGACAATAAAGGAGTGCTGTTTGCCTTCTCTGTGTAGTCAGGAGACCAGAGGTAGCACAGCTGCTCTTGTTTCCATCTGGCAGTGCAGCTCCATCATTTTTTTTCATTGCAAGGCCAATTCTCAACTCTGAACTGCAAAAACTAGAAAAAGAGTTTGAGTAAAATAATGTGTGGCCTGAATTGCTCAGCAAGAGAAAATGAGACTGAGACAGAAATATCCTTCTTCCTTCAATGATGCGACAGGTTGTGATATGTCTGCATCCAGCTTTTACTGGTACTGATTGGGGAATATCTATTAAATGCCTTACAGGCTCAGACTCTTTTCTTCACCCTCTTTTCTGAAATTTGATGGAAAGGATTTGATTTAATGCCCACTGATATCCACAGGAAGTTTAAAAAGGGAACAGGACACAACCCCAAAGCTGGACTACTCTGATAAGGAAAAATGCTAGAAACATTGCAATAAATAGTTCTATTGACAATGTAGTCATTAAAATAATGACTATCAGACCTTTTTTGGTCTCTTGTGAGGCTTGTGGTAAGGTGTCAAGAAGTGGTAGCACAGGAAACTGATCCCCGGTCACATTTCAGTCCCACTTCGAAGACTCTGGAAGCTTTGGACAAGATTTATATCAACTTCTATTCTGTGGAGATTGCCAGATTTACCATTCCATGGAAAGACATACACGCTCTTTTCTCTGATAGAAACTGTGAAATTTGACACCTGTTAAGAGAAAGTAGCCGCTCAGACACAGTTAATTCAGTCTCAGTGGTCCAACAAACACTTTTGACCAGCTGGGTCATTTTAAGCTGGTGTTTTCTCTATCCAAGATGAAAAGAAATGAAGTCTGAAAATGCCAAAATATTGCACTTGCATCGACTCAGCTCCAGGCCACAGAAAATGTGGAACTGTAATTTAAGCAGTTAGATGAAACAAGGCAGAGAAGAAAATGGGAAAAATCCTCAAGCCCAAATCATAAACAGTAACGCTGGAAGCTTAAAAGAGAAATTATGAATAAGGATTTTTTTTAAAAATCAGTTATTAATGATATTTTAAATCTTTCTTTACATTTGCTACCAGAAATTACTTACCTCTCTTTCTGTGTAAAGCAGTACTACTTTGGAAGATGTCAAGTGAAACTGATCCTCGAGGAATCAAATGCTGATAAATATGTAATAAGGATACAATAAGTAATTCACAAAAATTCTGTTCATCAGCTCAGAGAACTGACTTAGCTCTATCTTAGCACAAAACATTGAAAATAAGCATGGCTGTAAATTTTTCAATCCATATGCCACTTAGGGATCCATGTCAATCTTCAAGCAGAAGTGTTACTGCAATGTGATGAATTTCTTTTGTCTACATCATGATTTCAGGAACAGCACAGCAAAATTAGATCTTCCACAAGGTAAAAATCATTAAATACCGTGTGAAAATGATTTAATTCACAAGTGTCACATAGCATTCAATTGAATGGGTATGGACAGCTCATTTATTTCAAAATATTTGTATTTGTCAAGCCTGTCAGGAAAGCATGCACCCTTGAGGAAAAATTGCTTTTGCTTCTGATACACCATCTCAGACAGAATTTGTCATTTGATAGGCAAGTGTTATTACCTTGGCCTTTTACACTGGCCAGGGACCTGTTTAGCAACAAATCAGTCCAGTGGGCCCCCCCCATCTCACTGAAACAGACAGGAAAATAAACTTAAAAATGAGGAAAAAAAACCACATTTTGACTGTGGGAGTCATCAAACCCTGTCACAGGTTACCCATAGAAGTTGTAGAGTCTCCATTCTTGGAGATATTCAAAGCCAGAGTAGCTATGGCCCAGAGAAACCTGCTGTAGCTGAGCCTGTTCTGAGCAGGTGTGTTGCACCAGCTGATTTCCAGAGGTCTCTGTGATCTCAGATATGCTGCGAGTCCACGAACTGTTTCTAGCTCATATCAGGCACCATGAAGAGAAGACCCTTTTCCTCCTGTCTCCACACACCACCCTGCACAGGGGACCCTGATAAGGACTCAGCAGTAAGCAGGGCTTGTGATCCCTCCATGATCAGCTGTGAACACACAGAAAAGGAAACATCCCTCTCTAGGGCACACTTCAGAACCTACAGACTGAGCTTTGGGACATTCTTAAATAAAAACTAAGATTTTTTTTTCCCTCAAAAAAGCCCCCAACAAACCAACCAACCAACCAACCAACCAACCAACCAACAAACCACAACAACAGAAAAAAAAAAACACAGTAGGAGAATCCAGGGCAATTTCTGCCTTGGCTTGCAGTTTTGAAACCTCATATTAACCACCTGTTCCTTACTGCCTTTGCACTCTCTCCGAGATACTTTTCTAACACATCCATTTTCCATGTTTCTCCTTCCATAGCTTTTCTTATCCTGCATCTTGGGTGGCCTTCTCCATGTGAGGACACTTTCCTTCCTAGGCCTACTGCTTGGACCTCACTGTCTCACTGGAACCACTCCTGTTTTAAAGGCAACTGCAGTTTTGGAATGTAGAGCATACACCTGTGTGTATGTGTATCTGTATGTGAATGTATGTCCTCTTAATGGAGGACTTTTCTGGAGAAAGAGCTTAATCTTATTGAAATTAGGTTAGTCTGAAATTAGTTTTTCAGAAAAGACAGCATCAAATTACTAATTTGACCATTTTTAATCTAGGTTAGGTCAAGATTTTCAAGAGAACAACCACTCTGCTGTCTTTGAAGTCAATGGAGATTTATCACCAATTGATCTCTTTGGAAATTATTACCTTAATGGAGATTAATAACAGCATCAATTCATGATCAAATCATCTTACTAAGGAATTACCCATACATTCAGCAGACACTTTGGAATAACAAAAACTCCCTCTGCATCCTGTCTCATGTTCTTGGACTGTTGCCAGAAACAATCCTTGTGTTTATTCTTCTGTCAAACTGAATAAAGAAACCAAAGCTGGGAAGGACAGAGGCTACAACCCCAGTAACTCCAGAGCCTCAGCCACCAGCCTGTGATCCGGCAGGACAGACACATTCTTCTGGACCTCTGCTCACACCTGCTCTTGCACTCTGCATCAATGGCACTGCTAGTACAAGCAATGCTCATGGGATTAGACCCACTTCATTATCTGTCCAGGAAAGCAGAAACAACTCAGAAATTCTAATAGTTTCTGCTTTGGGTCATTTGTTAGCAGCCTCTTGAGAGGAAGCAACATTGCTCAAAAACACTGCAGGTTTCCAAACCTCCACCAAAACAAGCAGCTTGAGAAAAAAAAAATGCTTTCAGGTAGAAAATCCTGTGTTGGCCCTGCAGAGAAAGATCTCCTTTCTTTTTCATTTATACTCGTGCCTGTCCATAAATACACATGGCCAAGTATAAATCCTTCTGAACGTGCCAACACTCCATACAGATGGAGTGCTAGTTCCAGTACCTGTCTATACACCCTGAGTGCAAATGCAGTTAATTTTCATTCTTCTGGAACACAGTCTGTTTAAATATTAAAAATACCACAAGCATTTAACAGAGGTATCACTCTCCCTAACTGCTGATAAAACCAATGTCAAACAGATTTCTTTGACTTTGGGGAAAACTGCAAATATGATTCTTATTAGACTTACCTAGCAGAAAGATCTACAGTGTTGCTAACATTATTTCTTTCTTACACTTTTAAATTTTATTTTAAGCTGAACAAACCAAGCAAAGAAATATAATAAAAATTGGTTGGGAGCCTGCTTCTAAAGGGAAGCAAATTCTGAAAAAACTGCAATGAGATTTCAGCAAGGCCTGTGTGCTTTGACTACAATCCATTTATTTTGCTATTGATTTTGATTGTTCATTCTTATCTGCAAGCTTCCTGAAAGCACAGCTGTGTACAGCTACATCAACAGAGGAGCATGAGACTGAGGGACCTGAGACAGCAGGGGAGTAACTTGGTAAGCACTCCATGGGCAGAGAGAAAGATGGTCACTGCAGGATGTGATCAAGACACCAAAAACCTCTCACTGACTGCTGAGAATGGTACAAGGACTCTTTGCAGGAGAAAATGCAACTTCCTTATGGGTGCAGATTGTAATTCACACATTCCACACAAAGTAAGCCTCCAGACTACAGAAAGTCTTGACCTTGAGAAGGATCTTTTTGTACAAGACAGAGATATTAAAAAACAAAAAGCACTATATATTGACTGTGGAGTTGCTGTACGAAGTCTCTATATTGTACTGTCTGTACTGAATCTTACCTCTTTATTATCTACACTACTTGTCCATGATAAATTAGATTATAGCACAGATTGGAATGGGTTGCTGCAAATATCCCCTGGTGCTCCATTCAGAAACTTCTTGTTATTTTCTTCTTGACCTCCAGATTTCATGGGTGTTTTTCTACTGAAAGGGAATGACATGGAAAATGCTTATCAGCATTCACACTCTGTTCTTCTACACCACTTCACTTCCAAGGACATCCCTGCTCACACAAAGATACCCCTTAATTCCAGGAAACCTAGATGTCAGAAATAGAAGGGTTCTTATTCAACAGAACATAGGAAGTTATAGGGAGCTGTTGCTCTGGGGAAATTTCTCTTTGGGGGATAATTTTATTGTAACATTCATGCTTGTCTCTCCCTTTTTCTTTTTTTTTTTTTTTTCCCTTTTTTTTTTTCCTTATCCTGGCACGTTTTTTCTCCTTTTGCACTCTGAATAATGACCCAATTCTCCTACCTTAAACTTATTTCTCTGAGATGTTTTAAATTTGCTGCTTTTATAATTCTACTGGACAAGAATTAGCTCTTTTGAAGCAATGGTAGAAAACCCTGACCTTAAAAACACTCTGTGGTGTTCAAAAAGTGAGTATGAAGAGTTACAAGAAAGGAACCAAGAAGAAAACAATGATAGACACCGCAACACAGGGTAAATATTTTCCCCATATTTTAATACAGTATCCAGTTTTGATTACCCAGTTTCCCAAAAAGGTCTGGTAGAAAAATAATTACAGATATAGCAAACAAGATTGGCTAAAGCTAAGAAATGAAGAGAAAAGTAAACTCAGATTTTTTTAGAAAACAAATTTTTTAAGGTAAGTTACACACAGGAAATATAAAAAAACCCACACCAGGTTCTATGAACTGTTTAGAGAACCACAAGTTAGAGACCTTAAAAAGAACTGCTGATGAATTTTGGGATGGCTTGCTACTGTGTGCTATGTACTTTAGATTTCTAATACTTTTCTCTACTGAAAGAACAGTTCTCCCCCTTTTTAAAATTTTTCATTTTAATGATAATTCCAGCCTGACTTCTATCCTTATTTATTCCTACATGTGCTCATTAATTATGCACAAAGGTATGACATATCAGACAGGAGAACTTGGACCTTTTGGCCTCAGATAAACAGTACATTCTGTGTAACAATGCCATCTTGTGCACATTTGCACACCAACACACAGACAGACACTGTCAGCATAGTCAGTGTCTAGATTTGTAGTCAGCCTTTTTGTCCATATGACAATTCACATGAAGATCTGCTCTGCAGAAAAGTTTGTTGGTGTGGTTTTGGGTTTTTTTCTGGTTTATCTCTAAATGCTTTATCTAGGATAGTCAGGACACATAGAAGACTAGAAAATCCATAGCAAATTGATTTGTGTTTTACACAGGTGGATTTGAAGATACTAAATCTAAAGACTAGTGCCAAAATAAAATAATTTAATTTGTAGATCTTTGCATCTGCAAAGGGAAGACGATATATGCCAGCATTTACTTCTTAATTGCTTTGGGCAGTTTGGCTTAACTTCCTTCAGCAACCCTGAATCACACTGCTTTTAATGAGCAGTTTAAAGCTGAATTTTTATCTTGTGAATGGATCACTGACGTCAAGAGCCATAATTCTGTGTACATCTATATTTGAAAATGTGGGGTTGGGCTTTGTTTTTTTTTAAAGATGTCTTGATGAGATGTTTGTAAACACCAAGCAGTGCATGTCCTTGCCCTAATCTTCATTGACATTTGACCATTTGCTTTGCTGTCTTGCACAAGATGCATGTTGACATTAGGCTGCCATAAACAGTTGATGATTGGGGAATTAATGGGCCGGGAAGAGAAGGCCATGTTGTAAATTTAATCCTCATTCTGGATTACAGGTTGATCAATGGTACTGCATTGTGGCTGCCCTATTGATATGGGAAGCTCAGGATTCAATTTAATGCTTTCTTCAATATTGCGACTGGCACATTTTTTTTTTTTTACAGGCTGGCATTGCTTTGCTTTTTCTATACTTTCTGATCAATTGTATCTACTGTGGGATTAAGGTATCCCATTTGAAACAATTTAATGATTGAACTGCAAGGCTTTTATAGAAAGACTTCTCTTTTTTGAAAGGGAAATGAAGAGATGATGTATCTTAGAATAAATTTTGCTGTCTGTAGTAATGCCTCAAATTTGCTACAGCTCTTTATAGACATTAGAAGGAACTAAGAATCCTTGGTTGATTTCATTTAGATTTCATTGGCAACAGAGTTTATGGCATTAGGTGGCAATAGCATCTGTTCCCTGAACCCAGAGGACAGTCTGTCCTAGCTGCTACAGAATAAGGCCTCCTTCTCCATGAGGCAGAAGGTACAGAGCATAATGTGCTTGCCCACACTGAAGACAGTTTCTGCCTCTCAAACTAGGTACAGTGATACCTGTCTTACATCTCTCAGGAGCTCTATCACACACTTCCATTTTTCTCAGAAGACACTATTAAAAATCACTGTTTGTGAGGTTTTCTCTCAGTAGTGCACCTCAAATTGTTTCTTGAGAAGATAAATATTAGGAAAGATTTTTCAATGTTGTCAACTTTCTGTGCATGAATGCACTTTCAGGGGTGCAGGAGAGGCTCAAGGGGAAACTCACTGGCGCACAATAGGAAGATTCTAGACATTCTTAGGGGTCTAGAAACTTCTAGGTACTTCTGGCAAAAGGCTATCCAGCAATTAGTGATTTCCTGTGGGCATTAGTATTTGAACAATACAGATACTCTGCAATAACTCAGCAGATTCCTCAGTTCTTGGGGTTTTTTCCGAAGCTGAAGACAAGGCTGTGTGTTTTCAAACGTGAAACATGATATTCAAAGGTGTTGGCCTGTTTTAAATAGTTTAATTTGTCTGGGCTAATGGAAACAGGATGTTACTTGAAATGTATCAATTCACCAGGAACATAGTACCTAAAGGCTAAAGGGTCAAGATTGTCATTCACCACAGACCAGAAGAAAACGTTCTGTTTTCACAAAGCTTTATCTTCTCCTGAGGAAGGATTCTCTAGTGTGTTTTATGATCTGCTTCCCCATTACCATTCGTGAAATGAATGAATTAGTGCTACTGACTTCCAAATACTCACTGTATCCCATGGAAAAATAATCAATTCTCATTGCATCACTTTAGGAGGGAAGTTTATTGCACAAAACAGATGAGCTATGGTCATGGAAGGTGTATTGCTACATGCATAAAATAGTATTGATGCAGAGGGGAAAAAATTGGGTTTTACACATGTGAATGCTGCTTTTAAAGTAATGTAAAAAACTTCGGGCTTTGCAATAACAGTATTTCTCCTCTTAACATTTCATACAGATTTCTTTCTCTTTATTAAACTTGCTGTTGTTGGACTGAAGCAGACTGGAGAGGATTTGCTCTCATTGACAGCTGCTGTGTACAGCTGATGCTTTCTCAGGGTCTGGCTCTCCCACAGAGCTGCACTGGCTCCAGTGAGCACCCTGCCAGTTCCTATTGGCATGAGGGAGAGCAGGATCCAGCCATCAGCTCTGAACAGGGTGTGCCTGAGGGAACAGATGGACACACCCTCCACACATCTGATGCCAGTAGCACCTTTAGCCAGTGCCCAGCCTCACTCAACACTCTCAGCTCAGCATTTTCACTTCCATGGCTGGGATTTGGGATAGAACATGCAACACTTCCTTCCTCAGGTATAAGGAAGGTGGGAGGAAAGGAGTGGCTGAGGTGCCAGCCACCTGGAAGAGCACAGCAACACACTGCACCTTGCTTTGAACATGCAGGTACAAACCCTAAACATGAAAATGTCTATCTAACTTCCTCATATCTGTATTAGATTTAAATTGCTGCTGTGTTTTGGCCCAATGACAAACCAGCTTAGAAGTAGTAGCCTGAATTCTTGGTTTGGGTCCATTTTCAAAGGAAGATTTGAGTCTTAGAGGCTGGTAGGGACTCTCAAATGTATTCATTTTCAATCTGTTCTTTGGTCTAAACAAACCAGAGAACAGATCAAAGGGAGTACTCATATCTTCAGGCATTACATGCTTTTTTCTATCTCTGAGAATACAGACACAAAAAAACATGATCCAGTGGAACAGGGAAGAACTGAGGGGTCAATAAGGAGGGAGGGAAAAAGGCATCAAAGGCTTGTTAGAGAAGGATTCCTAAATAGACAGACGATAATAACATGTTATTTCTGCCAAAATAATGAAAAACAGATTGCAAAATAAATTAATAACAAAGGGCAGCATCTGGAGAAAAGTATAAATTTCTGATTTATTCCAAGGGGAAATATGACAAACCCATTAGACTATACCAGAATATATTATAATTTTAAGTTTCTCCTCCAATACTTATCAGCCTGATGAGCTGTTGTTTTCCTGTACACTGCTCAGTAAATTGATGTGTGGATAAGGTTAACCACAGTTTGTTAACCATGAACAAGTTTAATTAATTAAAATGGAAGAAGCCATTCATAAATGGACACCCATCTCAAACAAAAAAGCTTGCTATGTGATCTGGAAAACAAGTCCAATCAGGAATCTGACTTCCACATTAGGCAAGCTGGTGGAAATTATTATAAAGAATTAGTTCAGTAGACACAAGGGCAATATTGGAAGTAAAGCAAAATCCTTTATAGAATACAGCTTTAAATCTGAAATAAATTGAGTGCTATGACCAAAGATGTTTTTGTTACTATGGTTTATAATGCCTTCAGAAGGCCCCTTACTGAGTGCTTTTCAACACCCTGTCTTCATGGAATTAAGTAAAGTTGACTAAGATTTAAGATTAGGGATTTAGATTGCTCAATTAAGAGTCTATGAAATGACAATCATAATTTTTAGGCAAGGATAGAAATATATGATGAATTTTTAAAATGGAAGAGGTTGTCAATGGCACTAATGCTTTTACCTGTGATGATCAACAGATTAAACAGTTCTAGAGTAAATGGTGAGATAGGATAATTTAGTACTGGACAAAAATATCCAGAACACTGAAAATGACTGCAGAGACTCATGATACTGAGATGCTGGTGACCTCTCGGTAAAACAAAATAATTTTAAAAGAAACAGAAATGATACATACACCACGATGGACCCTAAATGGGATATATCATCACAGAAAAATGTCTTGAACTCAGTGTGGATGGGTCCAAAATTTAAAACCTACCCAGAAGCCTCCAGAGGCTACACATCAGAAAGAGTAGCCATTGCTCTAGCAGCATACATTGAAAAATAACGTGAGCATTTTTCATGACCCTAAGTAAGCTATTTAATTTTTAGGAAAAAAAAAAATTCGGAATATCCCAAGTACTGTTGTCCCAAAACAAGTTAATTCAACCAGCGTGCAAAAGGCCAGTTCCCATAGAGTGGAGGTATATTGATTTATTTACAGTTCTGCACAGAAAGGGATGCTGCGTGCCAAATTCACAGAGCCAGCACCACGATTATCAAAACTCTCACTACTTATATATTTTACCAAACAAAGGCATTAATGTTTCCTTGGCTACAAGTTACATAGTTCTCTTAATAACTAGTATTCTATCTTCTATTGGTTAAATGATTCCCTCTCTTCTTATACTAATTAAGCCACATGTTCAGTGTTTCTCTTGGGTTGGTGCATTTCTTGAGCTGGGGGTCTGAGGCAGTTGTAATCTCCCCCCGCCTTTTCAGCTGGAGCTGATTTCAGCACAGTTGCTGAGTTGGCTTTCATAGCTTCTTCCTTATCTTGGGTGTTCTGCCAAATGTTCCCATGGCCCACAACTTCTGCATTCTTTGTGTCCACCAGCAGTGGTACATCCTTCTCCCCAAGCTCTGTCAGCCTCCCCCTGGGTCTGAGATAATCGAGGCATGCCAAGCCCTAAACCTTAATCGGGCAATTCTACCAACAAGCAATCTATCTTCCAAACACCTGGATATCGGTATGTACCAGCCTTTGAGCTGATGAAAAACACCTTACACTGTATACCTGGTTAATAATATCCTTCACCTGCAAAATACATTGAATTCCCCAGCATTGGTAATGTACTGACCAGACACTGCCCATAAATAAATGATGCCCATGTTTGTGTGTAGAAACTACTACACAACTCACAAAGCTAGTGATGCCATATCTGTAAGCAAGAATTAGATATTAACTGAATATAGTAAAGAACAAAGCACTGACTCCAGAGCAAATGGACATTACATAGGATGCTTGACAGTCACTGTATGTCATCCTAAAAAAATAAGAGCTTTGTTCTGGAAGGAATATTTCATGGAGAAACATAATTAATACTTTCTCAGCAGGACAAAATTATTCCATTCAATTTCAAAATAAAAAAAAAAAAAAATCAAAGTTATTCTCAGGGGGAACAAAGTTAAAAAAAAAAAAAAGCCTAAATTATCACAAAAAAGAAAACAAACAAAAAACCCACATACAAACAGACCAAAAAAATTCATAAATTTCTGCTGCCCCAACTTCCTTCTCTATTTCCATTTTCCCTTCAAAGGATTAAGCTTCTCCAGTTTGTTCTGAAGAAAGTGCCCTAGAAAATGCTTATTTTACTAACAGCACAGAAAGATGATGCATGACAGGACAGCGTCAGTTCTAATAGGGGCCTGGATTAAATGAGATTGCATTAATTGACATTGGAGAGGATAGCGCCAAAATTCAGGGGTGTCACTGAACTCTGAGAGGCTGTGCTAATTTAAAGTGGTTCAACTCATTCCCCATATTCAGGGGAAGTGAATACTAACTTAAAATTAACATAACTAAATATGAATGCACATGTCAAAAATTGGAAATTAAATTAAAATAACTTGTGTATGTTGCACAGCTATTCTAGTGCCCACTTCCAAGAAATGCTGCTAAAGATTAATTGCTCAAAAAACCCCCTGAGCATTGAGGAGCTGGAGGCTTTAGGATTGTATTAAGATAAGAAGTAACCACTGCTAAGGTTTCTCCTTTTCTCATCATTTGAAAAAGTGTTTTAAGGGATATAGACAGTTGTAGAAAGTACCAGACTTGGTAGCTACATGCAAAGGAAACCCTCATCCACAGATGCTGTTCAAATGTTCTTCTTTGCTTCAGACTTAGGGCTCTGAGGCTCTTGTTTTTACCTGCCAATCCCTAACTTTACATCTATTCATAACTACTTTTTCCTTGCTTTCCTACTGAAGCTGGAATAAAACATGAAATGGTTATGTGCTTTCAGAATTTTCTCCATCAAAGACATGATATATCACTGCCAATGAACAATAGTGAGCTCCTCCTCATTACATTGGCATCTAAATTCTGTGAGGATAACTCAAGAAATGGGAGCTGCTAGCATCATAAATATTTCAGTGTAAAGAACATTCTAGAAAAATAACTGTGTGTAAATAATAGGAAGAGAGAGTGTATTACATGGTAAATTAAGCAAAAAGTTCCCTCGAACTAAATTCTTGAAGTGGCTAGAATATTGATGAAATCACTGACTGGTTTTTGCTTCTCCTTTGAAGAGACATGGCAGTTGTTCTTCAGGGCTTAACCTGACAACAAGCTCCTCAATTTCTTGCTAAGTTGTTAATAACATTTAAAAAATCACTTTCACTTCTGGCAGATGAGCTGTGTAATATGGACACAAAGGCAATGTTCTCAAACAAAAAATATTTGGGAAATTCTCATGGGGACTGGTTGGTCATTAGTTTCTCTTCCCTAATTTGGAAATGCAAGAACTTTTTTCCTTCAGTTAGATTTAGACCAAAATAATATTCTTCCTGACCTTTCTCTCAAAGTCTGCTTTCCACAATCTGCCTCTCTTGGACATATTAAGCACGACTTTTTGAGCACTCAAAAAAAAGGCTTTTCAAAATATAAGCTACTGCCTTAGTAAGATGCAGAGATAAAGCAATTCCTTCGAAAGTTGCAAGGTAGAAATTGGCACTCAGTTTATGAATGTGTTCTTCTCTATCATGAGCTTAAAAAAGAGAAGGGACAATAACAGGACCAGGATTGGGAAGAGGCAACCTACTTCCAGAGTCCCTTTGTCAACTACATTCAGTCAAGTCTGAATGCAGCAAAAAATTTGGTCCTTTCACATTATTCTTGGAGCCTGCAAATTACAAAGGGCTGAAGAGTGAAACAACACAAGTGTCAAGAGCTCACAAGCCATCTGATTTTTCTGGACAAAAACTTGGAATTACCAGATCATGAGTGCAGAGACAAGCCTAGTCAAAAGTCTTGGTGAGACTGTTCTGCTGTTCATTGACCCAGCATCCATCTACAGCAAACCTAATGAGGTCACTGCCACAGAGATGCAAAATCAAGTATTTCTGTTTCCATGGCATGAACCAGTAAAATCTGTTCAGAAAAGCAGCCCAACAGAATATACAATGGTACAATGGCTTAAATGAAAAAAAAAAAAACAAACCCACCTGCTGATTTACCCAACCAGACTTTACAGTGCCAAGGCCTAAAATTTATGAGGGTGACTCCAAGAAACAAGGAAAAAGACAACACCTGGAAGCTTCCCTGACACACCTCTTGAGCAAATCACTAGTTCACAACTCAAATTCAGAAGCATTAGGAACAGAGCATACACGCATTCTTTGAATGCTTTTCAACTTGGTCAGCCTTACCTTTGATATCAGTTGCTGATCTAAAATAACTTCATATATAGTATATAATTTATATATATATATATTATTTTTTTCTATATCGTGAAGGCATTATTAACTAGTCCAGCCACACTGTTTCTGAAAAGCAAGATTCCCCTGTCCCTATCTCTTCTGCAAGGATAACAACAGCACTCCAACAAGCAGTATGGTTTGAGCAGGGGAGCACGATTTTAAACAAATTCCTGCTGCAGTGTATTACTCTCTGCAACAGAGGGATGGGAAATCATTTTACTGAACATAATTTATTTCACAAACTCAAGGGTATAAGCAATCTCTTCTGCCTTTTCAGCTCCGAGGCTCATCTCTCTCTGGATAATGAGATATATAGATACAGGTTTTTATGAGGAAGAGACTTGATTAGAAATTAGAAAATGCATTCTTACCTGTGAATGGAACAGATACAGGATTCTGACCACTAAGGTAGTGGACTAAAATCCAAAACTCAGCTTTTAAAGTCTAGCAGTACAGATACATTACAATGCAGAATATTTGTCAGGTTTTGCTGTTGTTTAAGTCTGGGTAAAAAGAAAGAACTGACAGATACAGATCCCATTTTGCTGATGTCTTCTGCAGGGATTTGGTGGAAGAAAATATTTTTGTTGTGGGATAATGGTGTGAGTGTATCTGTGGTAAACCGAGGCTGAACCTGATAGTTTTCAACCCGTGTATCTTCTGGAATATACAAAAAAATGACTTTCAAATTTTCTGTGTTAATGTTGCAAACTGTAATCTGACTACTTAGCAAACAGGATAATCCTGACAGAAAAGAAGGATCACAAATACCTTATCTACTACTTCCCCTATCATATCAAGACATCTTGAGAAGAGGTGAGCTCTGGAAAATTAAGATATGCCATTAATGAAAAGTTCCCCTGGAACAGGGGATACCCTTTGACCTGTGGTAACTGAGGCCTACCAGCTGTAGGTATGAGTGGAACAATTGTAATTAAACAGTTATTGTCTCTTTTAAACTCTTTTAAACTGAAAGAGTGGTTTGCATGAAAAAGGAAAAGGGGCTTCTCACTAAAAAGGGAAAATTATGTTCAAGTAAGAGGATCCTTAACTCAAGCTATTATTTTTAATATAGAAAATCTGTCTGATGATTTGAGTCAGTAAGGTTTATATTTGTACTGTTCAAGATGAAGATGCTTGAGTTAGTTAGAGTTTGGTTGGTAAAAATCATGTTTCCTGACTTGCATTCTTCTTGAGGAACTCTATGCCACTTTCCACATTGCTAACAAACTCACAGGAATGTGGATTTATGTAACTCTTTGGAGAAAGCTGAACTTAATTACATATTCCTCTTCCTTGTGTGGCCTTTCTCTGCTCCCTTTCCCATATTTAGTACAGGAAAACTAATACTAAACTAATTTAGAGGGAGATACAGAAAGAAAAAATGTTTTCATAACTGTGAGAGGTCTGATACTACACTAGAGAGTTTGGATTTTAGTTACTTAAAGATTGCATTACAGTTTGGAAACAATAGTTGTACTGAACTTTGCAAGGGAAGCTTTGAAGTCTAACCAGCACTTGTTTCTCCACTGCCCACTTAAACAGATCCTATTCCTGCCTTGCCCTCAGTTGATGTCAGCAGAGACTTGTCATTGCTCTGCCTTGATCTCACACTTGAGTTAGTTTTCACTCACAGCTTCACTAGCACTGCAACAGCAGCAGCAGAGAGCTCACAGGCATCACCAGATGAGATGAGCAAATGCTCCTGTGGTCAGGCAGAGTAGAACTCATGCTGGTACAACTCTAAGCTGTACCAAACCAGCTGCTTTTAAGCCATGCTTGGTATAGCACACTTGCTATAGCCTGTCACAGAAGTTGAAAATTAGCAAAAGTCCAACTCCATGTTGATTTGCATCCCATGCAGTGCCACCAACAAGAATAAATTGTATTGCTGAATTTGACTCACTGAACATAAGTAGAATGGAGGTTCTTTGGAAAGCATGGAAATGTGCTTTGTTCCCCTGCCACACTTTAATTGGCAATTTGTGATACAAGTCACAAGGATGGTGATGAATGGGATTCTTTCCCCACATTCAATTTTCTTAGCCAATAACTAGGGAAATAATAAACCAAATTCTACCTGAAGCTACACTTGGTGCTATCTCATTAGGTTGAATTATATTAAAGAACAGGTTCCTGTAAAGCAGCCATTCTTCAAGCTAAAGGCACTACAGTTTGTTTTTTTCCCCTCCAGGCGTATTTTGGAAGTAATTACTGCATCTCAAAAGTTTCTAAAGCAAATTAACTATTCAATTCTGTTCTCATATTTTCCCCCTCTTTTCTGTTTTCCTAAATATAGTACACAATCCACTTTCCTTTCTATTTTTATCCACATGCTCTCATTATGACTTATTTCTTTTCCCCAATCTGTCTCTCCTTCAACAATCCTGCCTTCACTGTTTCTCCCTTCAGATTCTACTATCCAACCTGCTGTGCCATTGTAGCTTGTGCCATTTTGGATTCACCTTCTCAAAGATGAGAAGAGAGAAATTCCCAAGTGTGCATTCATTGCACCCAACTTCAGGTATTGAAGGGCTGAGCCTGAAGCTGATGACCCTTTTAGAAACTCATTTGTCATCCATAGAAGAGAAATGAGCACTTCTAATGACTGATTCCTCCTATCATTAAAAGGACATCCAATGGATTGCCTTCTGCACAATGGTACTACTCCTAGCAAATCTGTGGATAAATATAGCTGAGAGGAATTCTCAAGCTGCCCAGGTTTGACACTGAGAAGGTCTTGTTGCTGTGCATGGCTCTAGGGAAAACAAGAGAGACTGAAGCAGGTTTCTTGTTGACAGCTGATTGATTGCTGAGCACCAAACATTAACAGCGGTAAAATGGAAGGTGACAGGTGGGTCAGTTTAAAATTCCCCAAATTAAATCCAACTGCAAAGGCATCTACTGCATTTATTTTCTACCTGTAGTCAAGGATAAAATGTCTAAAAGGAAGAAAAATGGAATTTAGCCACATTTATAACTGTAGCTAGATTTGGAATACTCAGTTAACTCACTCAGGTAGCAATAACTATGAAAGATATTAGAAAGGTTCTGCATTTTTACCCTGCATACATCTAATAAATGGATCAGCCAAATTAAAAATCAATAAGGTATTTATTGATAAATTGTAAAAATTGAATTTTGGAACAACCACAATCAAAGACAGCCCCGAGCCTGGGTTCGGAGCTGGATGAACCTGAGATCAGCCTCTGGCGCACTGATCTTCCCAGGTTCACAAGCTGGCTTTCAGGGAGCCAGTTTTTATACAGTTTTTCAGCCCTGAGGCTAAGAAACCCTGAGTTCTTTGTTGAATCCTGGTTAGTTAGGATTCAGTTTTTGGTTGCCGGTCCACTGGTGGGATTTCTGAATAGAGGAGGGTGGATGTGTAGTTCGACTAGATGGTATTCATCTCCAGCTACCAGTTCACTGATGATGTTTCCAAGAAGAGAAGAATGAATGTATAGTCCAGCTGCCAGTTCCCGGATGAGGTTTCTGAAAAAGGAGTGGTGTTTGAATGGATTTACTGGAACCAGGACACTCAGATTCAGTGGCTTGATGGGTGAGACCAGATTGATTTCTATCGGGTCATTGGCAAGGTAGATGGGACTGCCCTGCCATTGTCTTGCTCTGTTTCAATGGTAAATCACCCTGCTCCTGGTTTCCAGCATCTAATTTTGCAATCACTGGTAGCTGGGGTTTTTTTGGATTAGGAATGCCTTTTTGCTTTATTTTATATCAGTACAATAAGAACGCAAATTATACACCACATTTATAACAATACAGAACTGAAATTGGAGAAAAACTTGAAAAATAAGAAGATTCAAAACTCAAAGACACTGAATCCCTTAGAAGAAACTGGACTGTTGATAGCAACCACTGAGAGTTCTCCTGTAGAAAACTGGACCCCAAAGGTAGACCATTTAGAAAAGCAGTTCAGATTGGTGAACCAAAGACATCAACCCTGTTCCCATCAAGAACAACACTTGAGAAGGGCACATATGGTAAGTATAACAGAGTGTTCAAACTACTACAAGAGCTGAGAGGGTGCAGAGAGCTTGCCATCTCTCCTGGGTACTACTGGGTGTCTGATATCAGCTAGACACTTGGTGTATGTTCAGTAAAGACTTTCTGAAGGATGCTTTAAAATATTTACATGGGCAAAACCTTCTGAAGGTTATTTTTCTCCACCGTCCTTTCAAAGCTAAACAAATTGTAAATGTTTCTAAGACAAATATTCTGCCTAACACTCTGGTGAAGTAGCCTGATACATCACAACTGATCTTTCCCTTCTCCCCATGCACTCTTCTACCAAATCAATAAAATGCCAAAAAGAACCCTCTCCAGCTAACAGCTTGAGGATAATACCCATAGTTTGATGGACACGACATCTCAAAAGAATTAGGTCTTGGGGCAATGGAACTGTTGCACTGAGTTTCTACTGGAGTTTTTACTAAGAAGGGAGAACATAAAACAGGTTTTGTGAACCTGCTATCACAAAAAGGCCTGAGACCCACCTGGAGTGCTGTATCAAGCTCTTCAGTCCCCAGCACAGGAAGGAGGAGCCTGTAGGAGCAAGTCCAGAGGAGGCCACTGAGATGGTCAGAGGGATGGAGCACCTCTCCTATGCAGAAAGACAGAGAAACTTGTGTTTGTTCAACCTGGAAAAGCCTTAGGAATGACCTAATTGCAGCCTTCCAGCATCCAAACCGAGCCTACAAGGAAAATGAAGAGGGTCAATGCACAAGAGCAGGTAGTGACAGGACAAGGGAGAATGGCTTCAAACTGAAAGAGGGTAGGTTTAGATTAGATATTAGGAAGAAATTCCTCACTGTAAGGGTGGTGAGGGACTGGAACAGGTTGCCAGGATAAGCTGTGGATGCCCCATCCCCAGCAGAGTTCAAGGCCAGGTTGGATGGGGCTCTGAGCAACCAGATCTGGTCATGAGACAGTTACAAAAATAAGTTTCAGTGAACAAACAGAAAAAGCATGGAAAGAGGCCTTTAGACAAATATTTTGCTTGCTTGTAAGTGATTAATGTAAGCCTTAAAATTTTCACAATATAAGTGTTAAGTTTTTTAACATGTAGAATAGAAGAATGCAGTAGTATTATTATTTGCTTTGAAAATAAAATTCTTATAAGCTTTAAGTTGTTTTGTAATAAGAGGTTTTGAACTATAGCTCTAGAATATATAAAAGTTGTAATCACCTAAATAAAAGAAGGAAGTGAGCTTATCCCAAGCTAAAAATTGATGATCCTGGAAAAGAAAACTGGATGATCCTGGAAAGGGAAGCTAGACATCACCATCACTGATTTACAATCCTGGAAAGGGAAGCTGGATCTCACAATCACTGATGTATGATCCTGGAAAAAGGAAGCTGGACATCACCGTCACTAATTTACAACCCTGGGGTATAAAAATTCGACATCACCAATAGGAACTGATCACAATGGGGTATAGAAATCAGACTTCACAAATAGAAATTAGGAGGAAACCACAAAAAAAACAAACAAACAAAAAAAAAAAAAAAAAAAAACCAAAAAAAACCACCTGCTGAGAAATGCTTATGAAGACGCTCAATAAATACCAGCAAAAATTTGTAGCCAGCGTGCAGTTGGAGGGGAGACCCCCCACTGTACCAAGCGCACTGCTTTGCTCATACCTTACCATTTGAATTAATGAATTAATAAATTGGTTTTTACTTGATATATTGGCTGAGTCAAGCTCTTCATTCATTATACCCTGCTGATTCTTTTCCTTTGATTTTGCCTAGGCATTGGGTGTAGGTGACTGTTGCGCTGTGTTTTTATTGTGTTTTCAATTGCAGCTCAGTTTCAATGGTCAGTTCTATACTCCCCCCCATTTTGTATTGTTATAGTGTATTTTATCCTAATGGATCGTTCCTTTCCACCTGTATTGTTGGTTTTGCCCTGGTTCTCTATCTTCCCTATGCCTGCGCTTCCCTCCTCCTACAAAATTGTCAATCCTTCCCCAGCCCTGCCTCTTCTTCCAGACTATTCCTTATCAATCCCCCAATATTCGACTAGTGGTTAGTTTAGACTGTTCCCCCCTTGTGTTCCTTCATTATTCCATGTATTGTACTCCCCGCCTTGTTCCCCCCCATGTAACGCTTATTGGTTGGAAATTGTCTTCTCTCCCAAGATCTCCACCGCTTGGGAGCCTCTGCGAGCCCAGGTTCTGTGTCTTGCTGTCCCTGACCCTCCTGGGAATAAACACCTTTGGAAGTCATAGAGACCTCTCCCTGTTCCTTGTCCCTGCCCTCACTGCGTTCCAGCTGTGCTGCAGAGCAGCTGTACCCCACAGCCGCACCCCGGATTGTGTGGCTTCCTGGGGGCGGCCCCTCTTGGCGACGGTGCCGGGAGCTCGCGGGGCTGGGGAGCTCCGGGATCGCGTCACGTGACCAAGTGCTGGCAGTGGGAGGGCTGTAGGTTTGGCATCTCTGAGAAAAGAACAGGGTTGCCCTGTGCCAGATACAGCCATTTCTAGACAATGTCGACATATTCGTCACAGGACATAGCTAACACAAGCGGAGAAATTACATCCTTCATCCCTGAAAACGGCTGGACCTAAGATAAGTGAAGAAAGCCATGTGAGCAATAGCCGTATAGCCACTCTTCTTCCAGACATGACTTCCTGCCATGTCAGAGCACCATCTGTGCCTACTTCCTTCCTGTTGCTTCTTAGGTTCTTCATCTTTGAATCTCCCATTGTTACTTTGTTCTGTGATCACTGCGGGATGGATGCACCTGCACAGGTCTAATCAAACTAAATAATTTTTTTAGAAATGCTAACTTGATGCATTAACTGAATTAACTTTTACTGCTGTATAAATAAAAGGAGCAGGATGTTTTGCATCTGTACAGTGAAAGATTATGGAACAAATCTAAAATTAAAAGGAAAAAAGCAAGAGTAATCAGATTACAATTTCATTCATAGGTCAGATTTATTCTTGTCATTTCCCCAGCTTGTCCAGAATTCATTGTGATCCATAAAAGTCTGAAGTAAATAAACCAAATTTCTATTTCACAGAGGCACCATACAACTAGGGAGTCAGGAAAAGAAAAAGCAAAACACAAGCAGCAGAAGTAGACAGCACAGCATGAAGGATATCCTTTATAATTTTTAGTAAATCACCTTCACAAGAACCTTGCTCTTAGTTGAAATATCTGGGAACAAACCCAGATGTAGTAAATATTTTTATTTCTCAGTCTATTTGCATGTAGCTTGTTTAGAGGCAGTTGAAAAGCAGTCAGCTAAAGTATAGTCTAGGTGGGTTTTCTGCACTTGAATTTTTACTAATTTTTAAATTTTTAAATTAAATTTTATTAATTTTTATTAAAAAATGGGAAATAACAGTTTTAACATTTCCAAGGGTTCAACAGTAGCTATGCAGGTGGTGAAAAATTATTTGACCAAAAATTAAAAAGTAGAGAAAACCAGAGAAAGTTTTAAAATCTCACTTGGAACATGAAACAGTGGTCTAAACTATTTACCTGTAGAAGAGATTTTTGAGTATAGATCAGTGTCAGAAAAAAAAAAAAAAAAAACAAAAGGATACAAGATCTAGTGCTTGCATCCGAGCCAAAGTGAATTGGTAATTATGGAAGGTAATTATTCATTGAATTCATCTACTTTGGGATCTAGGGATTACCTTAAGCTGTGTCCAGCTGTCTTTGCAGATGTACTACAGACTGAAGAAGAGCTGGTGGCTGAGTGCAGAGAGTATTGCTGACATTCTTCATCTTCCATAGGTTAAAACTTGGAGGTCACTAGTCCTAGAGTTTCACGGGATCCTTAAAACTAGGAAAAGGTGGGAGGGGGTTACCCACTCTCTCTCTATAGATACAGATGAACAAAACTTTCCAGTCTAACCAGCAGGTCACACTTTGCTCACTTTCCAAAGCTGCATAGTTTGGCCTTCGCGTTTCTCTTTGAGAGGACTGAAGTTTTTTGCTTGGTCAAAAAGCTAAAGCACTACAGATCTAAGATACTGGTTTTCTTCATCAGTATTGGCTTTCATGACATTCAATACCATTCCCATCAGGTCCCCATCTCCTTTCTTTATAGCCTTTTTAGGGAGCTCCAAGAAAAGGTAAAACTCAGCACAGACAAGGGAAAAATATAATAGAGTTAAAATCTTGCTCCAAGCACTTTCCATGGATTGGAAACCTGACAGATGCAATTAGACTGAAGGTCAGTAACAGATTTGATGCTGCCTAGAGACCTATTTTTACCAGGCAGATGACAGTAGAGTTTCTGAGGTTTATCACATTAAATCTCTATTGTCATGAACACATCTAAACACAGAAATTATATGAGCTAAAAATACTACAGAAACAAGGGTTATGAATGAAAGCAAAAGGGCTGCCAACAATTTACTTAGCTCTACAGCTATAGCTTCAATCGTAACATTTCCCTGAATGACTGAACTGTTTTGTTCACTGAGGAATGGAGCATTTTCATGCAGTTTTTCAGCTAAATGGTGAAGATGAGAGTGAAGAATGTTAAAATCTGACAATTTTAATTTTTACACGGAGGCAAACAAATCCAAAGCTGCCTTACAGAACCAGAATAGAGAATATAGTAGTGCAGAGGCCTAAGTGAACAGGTCTTACTTGCGAACATTTAGGATAAACCCATTGGATGGGTACATCAGCCCTATCGGTGGAATAAGTCCCTAGATCAAACGCTTTGGATTATAGAAGTAGTATTTCCATGTGTATTAGTATTTTCAAGATGTGTTTATATGTCCAATGATACAGAATTTAACAGTAAATCAATAAAGTTTGGTTATGGCTTTTTCATTTTTTAAACTTATGTGGCTTTTGAATTATGTGCCTGAAGTACTTGCAAAATACTGTGTTGATGAAGGCCAGTGTCTTGTATTTGTGGAGTGAAAATAAGAGTAGATTTTACAGGAATATGCATTTCTGTAAAGAGCGTAGGGAGCAGCATTTCTTGGAAGATGAATTTTGGATTTATATGCAAAGCATGGGACAAGACTCAATAAGGTTTTTTAGTGTGTTCTAAATGAAAGAGTATTTTACCTGATACAGACTAGGAAACTGATAACATACAAGTTCTAAATAAAAACTACTTTTCCATCAAACATTTGAACAGCACGTAAGAATAATACATACTTACATAGGTGCAGGAGTAAGGTAAAGAAAAATGTCCTTCAACAAAGAGGCAAAAATGCACTGTCAGAATGGAAAGACAACATTGTTCAAAACCTTTCCAAAGGGGAAGACACCATTGGCCAGCAGGTCCCCAACGGGAATGGTAACCAACCCTCGGT
>WEIU01015688.1:0-32424 GCA_013389925.1 Aegithalos caudatus
TTGGAAAGACATCAATAAGAAGTCCAGATCCATCAACTTTTATTGCTACATGACCATTAGGACAACCTTGTGAAAGAAAACTTTTTCACACAGAATATGCAGTAGAAAGACGTATGTAAATGAAAAAACAGCAAGAGCCTGAAAATGCACAAGAAGTAGTGCTGATCAAAGTTTGAGGACGTTTGCCATTACAGGATTCATCTGACAGGGAGAACGCTCTGTGACATGAAATATATTAGCAGAACCTTATAAAAGCAGAACAAAGCAGGAATGGTGTGACTTAGAGGAAGGTAATAATCAGGTACTCTTTTGTTTTCAACTAAGTATTAGGCTGACATTTCTTGATTTCCATTATATCATCCCCAAAACTTCTTCCCAATATCTCTGGGAAAAAATATCTTACCAGTGGCCAGAGCAGAACTCTCAGCAATGGTGCAAATATTGTGGTGGACCTGGTGGACATGAAACACTGTGCTGGGGAATCAGGGGAGCTGGAGTATGGACTCTAAGTACACTCAAGGGCACAGGCAAGAAGCTTGACTGCAGGGTAAAGTAACAGACCCTGCAAGAAAAAAGCTCCTGAGTGCTGCCCACAAAGGGCTACAGTAATCCCTAAACTGGGATACTTTGCACCCTGAGGTCTGGTGCAGCAATGTCAGCATTCTGAAACATATGATGTTTTCATTTTCAGACCTGTTGTGCTAACAAGTCAGAAGTATTGAAAATCTCACAGGACCTCCAAACCATCTGGTAGTGCCAAAGAGTTCTGCTGATGTACAACAAAGCTTGTAGTAGCAGACCACCCCAACTTTTCCAGTGCTCCTCTCAAATTTCAAAATCTTCCCAAGCTCTGTCCATGACATCCATGATTTATCTGTTTCTACCTGCAGCAGCATTGCATATTTTATGTGATAAGTTATGAGGAAATAAATTAAAAAAAAAGAAAGTTTTAAATTCCAGTGTAGTTCCTTTGTTTCAAATTACCAAGAAATGTGTAAGGAGAAAAAGAGAGTACGAGTGCTGTGCTTGCTTCACACTTTTTATGCCACTTTGATTCATGAGGGGAAAATTTCATTGTACGTTTAAAGTCTTTAAAGATATATATTACTAACAAAACAAGGAGTTTTACAATCAGCGAACATTTGTTTGGTTTCCTCCTTGCCTCCTCCCTCCATACTTGACCCCCCCAGCACCCACACACAATTTTAGGAGAATATTTTGTTGGCTATAATTAAACTATGTATGTTAATTAGGATTAGATTTTAAATGCACTGGTTGGGAAGTAGAAAAAATACAGGATTTGAATGAGCCCAAATTGAGATGACACTTGAATTTCCACAGATGTTTCCATAATCCTAATTTCAAATTGATTGTACTTCTAGAACAGTAAGAAACCATTTAAAGTTATTTATTCAGATATGAACTACTTTTTTTCAGTGGGTAGAAAAATGTCCAGTCGCATTGTTGACTCCTTAAAATAAATGGATACCAAAGAAGATTTTTACTGGCAATAATTTCCACAAAACCGAAGTATCAGGATCTGAAGGAGGAAATCTGTAAGGACGTACAGAATCTCTAGTTCATAAAAATTATTGCTGTTGCTGTTGGACAGAACACAGGAGGTTGATCCATCACATCCATATGTGCCACCATATATTTACACTCCTGTGCTCACAGTGGAGATCTGTAGAGTCTATCATACAAAGCCAATGCAACCTGGCTCTGCACCAGGAAAGCCTAAATTATTCATCATGAAACCAAGTAGAGCCTGAGGGTTACTTTGACTTAATGGCAGCTGGCAGTGTCCCCAAGAGACTAAAATAGCAGCCATTAACCCATGTGCTCATTTGGTATTTTTTCCCTTCTCTTTTATCACAATCTCTAAACCAGTTTCAGGGAGAGTTGGCATCTCACTCTCTACAGACATGAGCTCCTCTTGCCTGGCAGCTGATGGAGTCTACTGGAGGAATGGCATGGCACAAGAACAGTATGCTCCATGAACAGATTCAACACAATAACTTCATTCACAACATTACTATTGGCCTGGTAACACTGGACCCAGATTTACAAACTGGCTGCAGAAAGGAGCTTATCACTATTATTAATGTATGTCCTTCTGGTCTGGCCAGGCCTTAGAATTTTTGCTGAAGGAATTCATGTAATTTAAAGCCCAATCCAACCTGATTTGGGAATAGTCCTAAATGATGTAACTCATAGTTTGTTCCTGGCCACATCTGTGGCACAGAATGTTCCAAAAACATCAGAAAGGATATGTCTGAGCAAGTTTTTCATTTTCTTACTAAAAATTTCTAAAATAATTAATAACTTTTAGCAGTAAGTTGGGCTGGGCTTGTGCAGACAGCTTTCATACAAGCTTCTCCATACTGCTGTCCCAGTGATCTGTAACATCTGTAACAAGTAAGTGAAAATTAATCTCTTTTCACAATGAAAAAAAACTATTCCTTTTTTCCAATTTCTTTATCCCACTTCATCATCAATTATACAGAAATGCTGGATCAAATTTGAGTAACCAGGTAGAATTTCACCAACTTGTGAATGAGGAACATGATAAGAGAATACCATGACTGACTCTGGCACAACTATTTATTCTTCCACCTGGTGTATTTTTGTTTTCATACTCCACTAGGAGCTTTTTTTTTTTTTTTTNAGGGCATGCCCCACCTTTGTCTCTTGTCAGAAATTCCCTAGTCTATGTTTATGTATCCTGAGTGTCAAATCAGAACTGTATTTCTTAAATTTGTAAAATAAATCAATGATACTTTTGTACCAAAGGGGACATTGGAACCACATTGTACAAATAACACACTGCACAAAAGTACCAACTACTCTCAAGGGGAAAGGAGAGAAGGAAAATCCTACATGGATCAGCCAGCCCTCGAGGCAACTGTTTACTTCAGAAACAAAAACAAGGAGAATTCATATGAGTCATAGATCAATGCTGTTTTGGATTTGCATTTGAAGAGCCAAGGATCTTGACTCAGTTGAATCCATCCTGCCTTTAAGGCAAACCAGCCCTAAATCTGTACCTGAACTGCTTGGCAAGATTCTGCCTCTCTGACAAATCAGATTGAGAGGGAAAAGTAGATTCCGGGAAGAAGAATTCAGCCTGAAGAATGATTCTCAGCTTCAGGTTAATGTAAAGCCAAACTACAGTACTACCTGTAGAAGGGCTTCAAATCAGAACCCTGTAAAACAGGCATATTCTTAGCAATAGCAAGTAGCCACAAGAAGAAATGACAAGGATTTGGTGTTTTATTAGAATTCCAGCTTCCTCTTGTCACTAAGAACATGAACAGCTCTTCCCAGTTTGCCTAGGAGCAATTATTCAATCTAGAATAATGAGGACAAGAAACCCTTCAGCAATTGTCATCATCCATTGTTCACCACCATCAGCAAAAATGGCACCTTTGACTTGCATTCAATTGATTAAAGTTTAAGTCTATAAAAGCTGCCCTCACATCATGTTTAGTGTTACTTATTTCATTAAATGTCAAAGTAACTGGTAATTAGTTCAATAGAATTACTAAATATTATTACTTCATATAAAATTCTCCATAACCTCTCTGCACATCAAAGCCTGTGATTTACATCAAAATCATTGCAAGTCAATGCTTCCACACACCAGTATAAAATCAAGATACCATACAGTGTGTTCAGCTAAAATGAAATCCCTTTTGTTGATTCCTCCTCTTCAGTTTTTCTGTGCATGTGTTTCAGTATTTCTGAGAATTATAGGCTAACCATATCTGTGAGGTGAATCTTGTCTAAAACAGACATCTTCAGATGCAGTTCTAGCAATTCAAGCTGTAATAACAACAAAACACCTTTCAGTGCTCTTACAATTGTAGGCATAAAGGCCCTATCATGCTTTACACAGTCAAACAGTATCAAGTGCAGTGGGAGTCACCTGAAACCGAGGTCAGAATTTGGCCTACAGATAAGGAAGTAGTGCCAGCAAAGTGTTTCCACTGAAAAGTCAAAACAAGTTTACCAACTAAACAAAGTAGATTTCCTGAAAATGACAACAGGTATAGGTGTAATTTCAAAAACAACTTGAGGGTTTCATCAGCCCTTTCTCTTTTTTACTGTCTTTTGAGAAACAACTCATTTTATCAGAAACTGCATGTGTGTGCTTGTATGTGTGAACAAAGAGTCACTACAGGAGTGAAGTGGTAACCAGCCTGAGGTTTTTCTCTTTTGTTTCCTGGCTGTGTAAACCTTTTTTTTTTTTCTTTTATTACTGTAATTATAAAATTATGGGAGGGAGTGGTATGTTGACCATCACATGCAGGAGTTTTACTGCAAAATTTTATTAGTGGTTTTTCACGTACATAAGTGCAAATGATTGTTAATGTTCAGTGTACATAAGCACATGCAGATTTTAGTGCTGTGGTGTATCTGTATGTCTGTGTATGCACACACATACACAGAGTAATATGCACACATAAATGCATTGTGGTACAGCTGTGTTAGCTGCAAACGGCTCGATGTAGCTATTTGCAGTAGGTTGTATTCAACAATATTCCATAAACACATGGCACAAGCAAAGCAGAATAGAAATCATTACATACATGGGTCTGTTAGTGGCTTTATCAGAAAATGCAGTCCAGTGTTTGATAGGTAAAGGCTGTAAATACTGTAAAAATGCAAACTTTATAAAGCCTTTTAGAATCTTTTGGTAAAAGATGTGAAACATTAGTACCACTTCTAAACTCTTCATTTACTGAGCCACCTCTGAGGTTTAAAATAATCGATCCATGCCTTAACGGACAAGTTCATATATGCTATTACTTAACAATATAGTAAAAGATATACTTACTGAAGATTAATCTAACAGATTAATATGCCTAAGGAAGGGTTCTGGTTGGTCTGCCATGTCTATGTCTGCTGACAAACAGTTCCAGGAAGGTTATTTGTTTTTAAGATACCTTACTGAGAAGTCGTTCTTGGTGCCATAATTTTCTTCTTTTAGAAAAAGTAGATTTTTTTTTTTCTTAAATTAACAAATCAGGAGGCTGCTGACTTTCCGGAAACTTCAGCTGAAAATAATAAATCCACCAAAAGAAAAACAGTAGTTTAGTTGGAGAAAAAAAAAAAAATCTGGTTTCACAGATAACAGAGATTTGGCAGATACTGACCTTTTGGAGTGAAGGTAAAGTTTCAGTTTAACTCCTGACCTAAATATTTTGCTTACATATTGAACAAGTATCTCGGAGGAAAAAGTCTCAGGATACTTTGCATAATTTGGACACAGTAGGAGAAACCCAGCTTGAATCTTTATCACTGGCTTCCTGGAACACCAGCAAAACTCCTTTTCATCAGCCAGCTCTGCCCCACCTCCTGTCCAACCTCTGCCCCCCAGCCCTGCCTTCCTCAGCCACCTCTCTTGCCTAGGAAAGCTGAGCAGTCTGCTCCCTAAATCTGATGGATAGACAAAGGCACCTGAGTGAGTTTTATACCTAGAACTACATGGCAGAGCCACATTGTCAAATCTGCTCTTTGGCTTTATCAAGAAAAACCAGGGAGGGCTGAAACTTTGTCTTTTTTCTCCTTTTCTCTGAAGCCTGTGTTGCAGGGTACATGTTAGCATCTGTCTGGTGGTATCCTCCTCATATTCGGAGTCCTCTTCACTCGTTGGTCACAGCCTCATGGAGCCACAGCTAGATTTGCAGTATGCACTTTTGGTTGCCTGTCTTCGGACAGCTGAAGTCAGATTCCTAAAGTTAATCACAGTTTCCTGGAAAAATGTAGCATTAATTTTAAATGCAAATTATTGAAATGTACAACTAGTAATTCATATTTTCTAATTAATAAATACTGTGTGCATGATGCATTAGTAACGCTATTAAATATTTATCTATAACTGGAGATATTGTGAATTATAATAAATTGTGGAGGGATTCTATTAGCTTTTTTTAAAGATAAATAAAATTGAAATTGTGATCAATATAATGAATACATGACATTAAAATTCCTCTTGCCTCACAAAACCATATCTGTTTATGTGTTTTATGAACAAATCTCATAAAAATGTTAGCAATATTTAAAAACAAAATATGTTAAATAAAAATATGGAAAGTAAATTTAAATATTTAATGATATAATTAAGTCTTATTAATGCAATGTTCTTTATTTTTTTAGATTAAAAATTCACAAGAATTGTCATCCTCTTTCATCTTAATCAGATGGTATGTTTGTCATAATTATTTGTTATGTATTTTCATTAACATTTGATGAATATTAACTTTGCAAAATAGAACAATCTTTTTCCTGAACAAATCTGCTGGAGCAATAAAAGGCCAAGTGCCCTGTGCCTCAGCTGCAGCACCACTGATGAGGAAGCAGAGCGACCCGAGGATCCTCACCAGCTTCAAGGACTTTTCCCTCCAGCCCATTGCCAGGTGCTCTTTCATGCATGAAGATAAGAATGCTAAGTTTGGGGTTTCATGTCCAATTTGCATTTCTGCTCATCTGGGTCAGACTTTCAGCCATGGCAAACTGATATAATTTCATAATTATCCCAGTTCAGAGAAGGTGAAACTTCACAAGATCTCTCCTCAGTCATTCTCTCCTAATGCTGCCTCTCCTGCACCTCTTCAGAGCCCAGCTCACCCTGGAGTCTCTGAAACAAGCACAGGGAAGATTTCAGGAAAGTGATGAGAGACCTTTGAGAGTGTATATGGCCTGACTTTCCCCTGCTTTTCAAGTCTGCTGAGCATTACTCCTCCAGAAAATGATTACACACAGGCAGCATCCAGCCCTAAGCTGTGCACACTGCCTGTGCAGTAGTGGGGATGCCCACTGACAGTAATGGCAGTGGAAAATGAGATCCTCTCTCCTGAGGGCTCTATTTAGCTTCTGGGTCTTTTATCTTGCACAACTCACATCAATGGGACTACATGTCTGGTAACACATGACCATAGGAAGGGTTTTGATGAAATAGTGGCTTTTGCATTATTTCAACATGTTAAGTTCTGAAACGTCTATAAATCTGCACAAAAAAGCTTGTTACTTACCTTAGCAAAGCCACTGCAATATCAACCCATGACTATTAAAATACTTTTGAGCTGAATAAAGAGAAAGCTAAAATATTGTTAGAGACTGGGAATTTAGACATCCAGTTCTACATTCCACTAGTATTGTTTACACAAAACCATGGCATCAGATTACTTTTAAAGACTTGATTTTTGTCTCCTTTTCAATTATGAAGGATAAAATAAAATTGAGTGACCAAAAGGAATAAATAGACAATGAAGTGTGGTTTTTTTTTTTAATATATATAGAAGCTCCTTATTAAAATGACTGTTTCCTTCAACTGCTTAATTTAACTTCTCTTAAGCAGGTTCTTACTTGTTCTGCTCATACTAATGTACAGATATCAGATGTGTTAATATGACACCTCATAGGTCACACCCTGAACTTGAAGAACAACTTTAACCTCTTCATTACCCTGTGGACATAACCTGCACCTCCTCCCATGGGGCTGCTTGCCCTGACCTACAGAGGTGTGACTTAGCGTGAAAGGATGCATCAGCAGTCAGGAGGCATCACGGGGCTCATCTGTGCCCTCTACCCTCTGCACAACTCTTTGGGATACTACTTCACTGCTATGACTGCTGCACAAGCAAGGCAGCTGATCACAGGTAACTGTGTAAGGCCAACGCTAAAGCATTACTTTTTTATCTATTGCCATTGGTTTATATTTTGTCCATTGAAGCTAATAGAGATTGGGCATTGCACAGGAACATTTTTAAGACAGAGAAAATGTTCATTTCCCCTGCAAGAGACTTCTCTCTGATAGACACATACACTGTGAAATTATACACAATATTTTCATGAACTAACCAAACACTGCATTATCTATATCCTAGAGAAAGAGTCAGTTACCTGAGGAATTGTTTTACAGTATGATCAGGGCTGAAAAAAAAGTTTTATTTGTCAACTTGAAAAGAACAGAGGCAGAAGCAATAGGGAGTCAGAGGTGTGAGGGGGGTCACAGAGAGAACAGCTACTAGATAGCACAGGCCAGGAGTGAACAGCAGGCAGGAAGCAAGTGGGGGACAGGATAAGAGTCAAGGGAGCTAGAGCAGGAAGAGGGATGCTTGTGTAAACTTTTCATGTTATCCACACAAACTCAGCTGAGTTACCAGACAAAGGGAAGCCATTATTTTTTGGGTAAAATTCAGGAGAAAACAGTAATGCCTTTGCTATCTTAATAATCACTTTATGGTAAAAAATCTTCACTGGTCACTCTCCAGTTATGAAGTTTGCATATTGTACAGGCATTTGTAAGCAGAGACAATAAACTGCCTGGTTTTGTTTCCTTTACAACCATTTGGGGACATTTTTCCACTGTCTATTGTTTACAGCAAGTAGGTAAGGGTCAAGGGACTAGGGTTCAAGTTCAAATTTGAACTACTGGCTCATTGTGTGACCTAGAAAAAGAAAACCAGAGAGATGGCAAACTCCTCTCAGTTCCCCAGCGTTACTATATAGTGCCTCTGTGCCTCTTGCTGTTTAATGGGAATAGGAAGTATTTGGTGGGGTATTCGCAGATCAAGGAGGGATATATGTTTAAATTTTGAAAAGTTAATTGTCTTTCTGTTTATTATATGTAGGTGTAATGACTCCACAGGCAGGTTTGAGCATTTGTTGCAATTAGGTTCAGAAACAGTCTTTTGACTCAGCAGACCTCTGAAGGTAGAAGCTGGTAATTTCATGTGGACAGAGCATGTACCTAACAGGAGTGGGATTACAGATCTTTGTAGTTGTTGAAATTTAGCAGTAATTGCCTTTTCCATTTCACCTTCCCTTTGGAAACTAGCAGGTTTTATTAACATAAAAAAGCCTTAGGAAATTTTGTGGGCTGTATTTAATGGAGAATTCTGACACAAGATACGAATCTTTTCCAGCAGTTAACGCCTTCTCAGAGGCTGTTGAGACAGCTGAACAAAAGATGCAAACCTCACAATGGCTGAATCCCTTACAATCACTTTACCCCAAAACCAAAATAGTAAAACAGATCTACAAGGCACCTAAATGCTTGTAATCCTGCGGATGTCAGTCAAGGAATCCTTGCATTTCAATCAAACCTTTACTCTCATGGAAACATGACAAAACTCCAATGTACTGCTTTAAGTCTTTAAGTAGAACTGACAGGAGAAAAACTTTTTTATGTTCTAACGAGCCACAAAGATAGTGGAGGAATGAGCTGTGGAGCACAACCACACTGAGTATCGATTCCCTGGCTTTCCTGTTCAGAAGACATAAAGGGAGAATGAGAAGAGTCTACTTTTTCAGTCATGTAGGCTTTTTCTTATATCTGCGCTGTTGATTCATCCTTCCCATTCAGAAACTAACACAGACTGAAACTGTAAGCCAGCCCTTGTTTAGAGTAAACCTGTTGCTGCCCCTGGAGCTTTACCAAGAAATTTTGTTTGTAAGGAGGAGATTATAAGGATTTATAAAGGGAGATTAGGAAGATGCCTCTCAATTTCTTTTTCTTCCTAGTGCACCACTTGTGAAAAGAGAAGTTATGCTTTCCTTCAGCTTTGGTCCTTACAAGAAAAATAAAAGATAAGACACAAATTAGGCTATTCCTACGGGCTATTAAGCTGTACTGTCCAGAAGCAGAATAGGATTACACTATGCTGTCCATTTTCACAGTGAAAGTGGGGACTCAGAGAAAATGTCTCCTGAAGGTTTTTTTTAGTGTTGCAGCTCCAAAGTACTTCCAACAAGGCAACAAGATACAATCTAATCTACAGTGAACGATCAGTGAGGTAATTAGAGAAAAGGAGATGAACACAAGTATATTCCCAGACTTTTGATGCTGTCTTTGGCGGGTATTATTCTCCCTTTGACACCTCTTAGATCACCCATTAACCATAAAAGGAGCCACGCCCACCCACTAGTTACTAATAAAGTCCATTATATGTTTATATTTCAGAGATAAATGTTATTGATTAAAGGCACAGAAGAAACAATAATCACCTTTTAGCTGAATGATTTTGCTACCACTTTATCTGTAATTTTATTATCACTTCACCAAAAGACAACAAAGATGCCTAAATTAATGAAAAGCCTAAGGTGTATCAAGCAAATTGATACGAAAGGGAACTCCGAGGAGAACCATGTCTTTAGTGAGGAGCAGAATGGCAGAGTACTCAACTGCTAGAGCCAGCTCAGTTTCCAGTGTCAGTAGCAGTGAAGGAGTTAATACTTGGGTGTTAATCAGACAGAGAATTTCCTTGTGACATGAAGTGCTTGTAGATAAGCAGTAATATGCCTTGTTTTACAGGTTTTCTGTAGCTGGGGCAGGGTCCCTTGCTGCACAGCACATATTGAGAAAGACGGATACATAGAGCAGAGGTAATAGCTTTCCATGTCACAGCAATATAAACCAGACAGTTTTTATAAACTGGAAACATGGTTTTAATAGTAGTTCTATACAAGAAGTATCTCTCTGAAAACAATGATATAGAAGGGAATATTTTTCCCCTTCCTGAGCAGAGGTGAAAAAGAAAGCCAAGCAACTCACATAAATCTATTCTCAAGCCTCACGGGAAACCCCATAGGTGAATTATGAGTCATAATAAGAATTATTTGTTGTACTACTGTATGCAATCAATCAGCAATTCAGACGTAGAAGATTTCTACCCTCTGTCTCTATCAGATAAACCCCATAACCCTTTCAGAGGACTTTAAACCAGATGTAAATTGATGTGAAGCATGAGCAACTCCCAATACAGCCATATTCAGAGTGACACTTCCCCTCCTTCAGGGGTTCTTAAACTTCTTCCACTCAGAATATCAAAGCTACCAAAAAAAAAAAAAAAAAAAAGGTTCATCTTCCCATGTTCCCAGCTGCACAACAGCTGCACAATCTGATAGTTCCGGGACAGGTGGAAAATCCTGGCAGAGGAGTTGAGAAGAAGTTGGGGGCTTATGGCTTATGAGCAATGAAATCTCCTAGAAAATAGTGAATGGCAACATTTTTCAATGAAGTCCTGCTGAGGAGACAAGATACTGGCAATGTGTGTGTGTTTATCTCTCCTGAAGCCACACAGGCTTCAAATGAAATATGAAGTGGAGAAAATACTCAACAGAGTGAATAGTGCAGTAGAAGTGGAAATTAAGAAAACATAAGGAAAGGTAATTCTCACTTTACCCCTTGCTTGTCCCAGATCTCACAGTCAGTTATTATAGATGTTTTTATGCAATGCTCCAGAACACCAAAGTTGAGACTTATAAAGGAGAGCATATTAGATAACAGCCTCTCTGCTACTACACATTAATTTATATTTTGCCTCTGAAAACCCCACCCCAAATTTTGTCATGATCTTCTACAGCACAGAGGAAAACATGGAAAACACTGAAAAAGCAAGAGATTCCATGAACAACAGAAAACATTGTTTGGTTCTTTATGGGTCTAGTTGAGTTTATCTAAACAAAAAGTGTTTAGTGTCCTAAACAGAGGGAGTAGTGAGACTACTGTCTGATTCATCCCATTGAGATCTCTGCATTTTGGGTAAATGTGTGTGAAATTTGTCAGAAATCTCTGAGGCACAGACACAATATCCTTCAAATATCCCCCAGGGAAGCCCAGCCAACCACAGCAGCAATCTCATGAAGAACCTTCCCCAGTTCATCCCCAAGGGCAATTTCATAGCCCACAAATTCCACAACCGTCTGATCACATTTACATTTTTCCAGCTTGGCAAACAGGTTATTATGGTGGAGGCATTTGAGGACAAGTTGAACATGCCAACCGTGTTGTTTCTGGGTTCCCAAAATAAATGTGGGTGTCATCCAGACATGCTGCTATATCCTAGTCTAACATCTTCCTCTCAAAGTTGTAAATAAAATGCTGGAATGTTGCTAGAGCATTAGAATGGCAAGAAGAGGACAGGATTTACCTGTACCAACTGCAGAAAGAGATCTGCTCTCAGCAGCCTGTCAGATGAGTTTATGCTCCCTGAAAAGGCATGTTTGTTCAAGAGCTTTAAATAGTTAATTAATAAGATGCAGAGGCTATTAACTCTCAACTGTCATAGAGCAGGGCTCAGTCACCTACAAAAAAACGTCAAGAGGGCCAGAACCTTATTTGACAAAGTCATGGTTATCCACTTAAGGCATCAAAATAGGAATTCCTTGGCAATCCTTTAAATTATGTAGTCCCATGTATCTCCAGCTTCTGATTCAGAGGGCAAATATCTCCTAGAGCTTCAGACCAGCAGTTAAGAGGTGAA
Organism: Aegithalos caudatus; assembly: GCA_013389925.1. Taxonomy (NCBI): domain Eukaryota; kingdom Metazoa; phylum Chordata; class Aves; order Passeriformes; family Aegithalidae; genus Aegithalos; species Aegithalos caudatus. The sequence goes on from WEIU01015688.1 coordinate 12,273, forward strand.
GCATGGTATCTGCCCTCTGATAATACTCATACCAGAAGACTTTAGTATCTCACAGGCAGTTAGTCTTGTCAGCTTGTAGTTCCATTTTGGGGCACCAGCAATTACATAAAACCTCCAGTTAGTTACATCCTGTTATGAGGGAATCCAAGTCTCTCTCAAATATGCCAATCAAAAGAAATCCAAGAGCAATACTCTGAATTGAACGAGAATCTGTGGAAAGAGCAGTGGATGAACCCAGAATTGCTGAGCATGATGGGGCAATATGCAGAACAGAAGTGATTTACTTTGGTTTTGAATAGTGAAGCATGAAATACAGGTCTCAACATTAACAGGGGTGAGCAGAACTGAGAGCTATCAGTTGACTCTAGAATCACACTTGAACTGAAAAAAAGCACAGTATAGACGGTTTAAAAATATAGAATTCAACCTATAATCAAAATGTTCCTGGATATACTTCACTGGATGCAGGGGGAAACAGAAAGACAAAGGATGAGGAAAAGACTGAAGTACTTAATGACTTCTTTCCCTCAGTCTTTAACAGTAAGACCTGTTATCCTCTGGGTATACAGCTTCCACCTTCCTGAGCTGGAAGACAGGGACAGGAACAGAAAGGATCCCCCAGAATCTTCAGCAGTGACCTGCTACACCATTTAGACACAAACATATTTTTGGGAATGGATGAATTTCACAGGCTTACTGAGGCAGCAGGGCAAAATGCTCACAAAGCACTTTTGAGCATTGATCACGAGTCCTGGCTCACTGGGGAGGCCCCAGCTGACTAGAGGTTAACAATCAAGACCCATCTACAAGAAGTGCACGAAGGAGGACCCAGGGAGCTACACCCCTGCCAGCATGACATCAGTGCCAGGGAGGTAATGCAGCAGATCTTGAATGCCATCACACAGCACACATAGGACAACCAGGGCATCAGGCCCAGACAGCATGGGTTTGTGAATGTCAGGTCCTGCCTGACTAACCTGATCTCCTTCTATTACAAGGTGACCCACAGTGGATGAGGGAAAGGCTGGATATTGTTTACCTGGATTAGTAAAGCCTTTGATACCACTTGCCCCATCATTCTTCGGAAGAACTGGCTTCTCACAGCTTGGACAAAAAGCAAACACTTTGCCGGGTAAAAAACTTCCTGGATGTCCAGGCCCAGAGAGTGATGGTGACTAGAATTGCATTCAGGATTGGCAGACAATCACAGGAGGGATTTCTCAGGGTCAGTGTTGGGGAAAGGCCTGTTAATATCTTTATGAATGATCTGGATAAGGGGAATGAGTGCACCTTCTGCAAGATAGGGACATGGTTTGGTGGTGGGCTTGGCCAAAGATCTCTTCCAGCCTTGAAGATTCTATGATTCTACATTGGATTTAGCCTCAACCAAGGGTGAGGTGCCTTATCCAAGTAAGGTTTGCGAAGGAAAGAATCAACAAATTTTACTTTGATTGAAAATCAACTTCTTATAACAGAATTAATTGCCATCAATCTATCACACATCTTGTGCAATAGGATTTACAAGGGTTCACTGTTTACCCAGTGGGTGGCACTCCACTAACCTGAATTACAATATTTGAGCAAGTTAGGGAGTCAGTGTATCCATCAAAAAATTACAGCAGTCTTCTTTCAGACAATGGACTGCAACTGCCAGTGAAATTACACCAGTTTTCATCATGTACTCAGAACAAGACAAACTAACTGCAAAAACAAACAGTAACAACCAACCAACCAAAAAAGACATCATGATGCAGATGAGCAAACCACTCATGCAATTTATGCCCTTCACCTGCCTTCCTGTTCCTAGATCTTAGACCATGGCCCTTTAATCTGAAAAAGCTACAAAAATCCCTCAATTTATTTTGGAACTCTCAGCAAAACTGAAGTCACAAAGTTGTAGTGATAATCTGAGATAAACCAGTAGGCAAGTCAGTATGAAAAATAAACAGTGAGAGTTCCCACAGATGAATCTGTGGGTTATAGACAAAACAGGCTTCCCCCAAGTTTGCAAATATTAAACCCCAAGCAATAATTTCCCTTCAGCTGTTTTCCTCACCACCACCTTATTAATCACCTCTGTTAATACAGGTTCAAATGAAGGCCATTTGAGGCACTGGAAACCACTTACAAAAAAGAGGCTACAATAACTCCCCTTCATTTTATGCAAGCCCTGCTGGAAAAGAAGCCCAAAGTTGTGGTGCCTGTTGGTCCTGCAGCGCAGCATCCTTTTTTTTGACTCCCTGCACTTTCATATCCTCTGTTTCCCAGTAACAAAAACAAGCAATGTCCCTTCTCTCCCTGTCAGCCCTCCAAGTTACTCCTTGGGAAGGTCTCACTTGCTGGGGAGTGCTGCAGGCTCCCCTACCCGTTAGAAGAGCCACAGTGTCGATTTTGGCCAGGGCCTACCACTGTCCAGGCCCACTTCCTAAACTAACCTTGATATCTCTGCTTCCACAAACATTTTACTCTTTTCTCTCCTACACCTTCAGCAATGTCCTATTAGGGACTGCCCTTGCATGTGAATGTTCATGCCAAACAGTGAGCACAGGGATATTTAGCTTGTTATGGAACACACAGAATAGTAATTATTTCAATCAACCCATTGTTTCTGCAATACCTAAATTAGTATACCACAAAGGCAAATATACCCTAAATCCTGACCCAAACAGTGATTCTGACTGCCATCTAACACAACTCTATGTTTCCAACAAAAAACACCAAGAAAACAACACTGAAGTTCATTCCCTGCGAATTTTATCATGTGGTAGCAGCCATAAAGTATATCACTGCTGTTACCACCTTTTGCTTAGTGAGGCAAATTAAAGGTGAAAGGTTTCATTTTTCAACCAAAAGCCCAATCTATTCTGAAGCAATGTGTTTTTATTAATAAGTTTAAATTCAGATCATCGTTTTTGAGGGCATTCTGTCTGGGCTGTCCTGTGGTGCTATATTACTCTATTATTCTGTAAACATGTTTTTGAAATATTCTGTTCCTCCTCCATTACCACCTCTTCCTTACTCTTGGGACAAAAGGATCTTTTCCTTGACATTTTAAAGCATTAAAACAGCTCGAGGGGTAAAGAAAACATTTTTCATGTACTCTTTGAAAAGTTTAGTTGTCAAGGAGACCAAGACCTTAGCGACCAGGAATGGAGGCCTTTTCAGCTCACTAACATGCTTGTGAAAGAAGGTGCAAGGATGCCAGTATAGCTGGAGGCAAACATGCTTAGTGTTTCAGGAGCGCCTTGCTTCCTGACATACCTTTATTACACAACTAAACAGTGACTCAGATTTTCTTCTCTTTGGATGGCATCATCTGGTGAGAAAAACATGGTTAAAGGACCTTACTTGGATGATATATTGCCTCAATAAATCACTGTATTGAGGTATGCTCTGGAAATATCATTCACAGACTGACACTTCCCAAAGAACAGGTCCAAGAGGACATATTATATAATTGCTGAATAAATGACAGTCAAAAAGTAACAAACTAGAAAGATGCTTTCCTAAGTCCAGGCAAAGGAGACACTATCAAATGAGTCTCTCTCTGATATTACTTCTGTTGCCAGGATAGGGGCATGTCACACAATGCCCTGGCTGAGACAGAGAGAGGTAGATGCTTGGCATTTTCAATTTTCACAAAAGTCAAATTTTGTTTGCAAGTTTTATGTCCTAGAGAAGTGGACAGCCTTTCACAGGAGATAATGCTTTCATAAGATTTACGAGTAAACCAAACTATTTGTAAATATTTTAGAAGTAAATAACAGAAAAACATTTGAAGTCTGAAAGAGCCATGTATTTGCACCTCAAATACACTTAAAATGGAATAAAACATAATGAATAGTGAATATAATTTAAAAGTGTTTTTTGATAAAATGCATAGATAAACATGTGCAAGGCACATCAGTATAAGACTCAGGAACCCCTATAGATCACTGTCAGAAGCAGAGTTAATCAACATCTTTGTCAATGATCTAGAGAATGCAGTGTATGGATAATACCAGGGCCTTTTCAGATAGTCGGGTACCACGCTGACCATAAGGAACTCCAAAAGCCAATCCAGGGAGTGTGCAAAACACTCAGGGGCCAATGAGTTTCCACGGGGATCATTGTTCAAGTTATACATCAAGGGAAGAATAACCTAAACTTTGCTTACCTGATGCTGTATTCAGAACAGTTTCCATTAGTGGAAATGCTAATGGAGTTGTCAATAACAGGTCTTTGCAATTCTGAGTTAAGTTTGCAACACCAGTCTTTAAATGCTGGGTATTCATTAGGAAAGACAGTCACAACAAAACCAAGAAAATCATTTTGCCACTGGGGACACCTTGCCCCACCCATATTTTAAATGTGTTTGCAGTTCTGGTCTGTGTATCTTAACACAGAAGAGAGCAGGAGACAGACTAGGATTATAAAAAACAAAACAAAACCAAAACCAAAAACAAAAACAAACAAACAAAAAACCCCAAAGAGCTGCTAAAGTGATAGAGAGGGCATACCAGTACATTTACAAAGAAGAAAGAGATTAAGTAATCTATATATGAGAACTATATGGTAAAAAGAGGACAAATTATTATACACCATAGTACCATGTGCTATTTGAAATATTGTCCTTTGTATTTTTAATTTAGCTTTCTTCTTGCTTAGTGCATTTCTTCTGAAGTCCAGTTGTGTTTTCCAACTTATTGGCCCATTGTTCAGGGATCTAGTTTTAAGTGTACTTTAAAGATGAAAAAATTGCAGACTACAGCAAGTTGCTACTCTGCATGAGTGCTAATAAAATGCCTACCTAGCAACAACTTCTTGTTTGAATGAAATCACCCTTCTGTGTACACCACAGCCTTGCAAACCAGCGTGTTTGTCAAATCCTGCCCAGCAGCAGTGGCCTGGAATAAATATAAGGAAAACTTTAATATAGCAAAGAACACAACCACCAACACTGGTGCATGTGTCATTAAAATATACATTACCAAGAAGAGGAAAAGTGTATGGTAACTTTAATTCATGGTAAAATAAAGAGAGAAAAGCTACTCCTACTACAAGGAAAGAGCATTTATTAGCTGAAAAGTTTTTTAAGGTTACTTGGATCCCCTGAACAACCACAGTATGAATTCTCAGTCATCTGATCAGTTCCACTCTTCTAATGCTTCCTAGATATTTAGCATTTGTACACCAATACTTACATCTCCGCTTCCCACAAGGCAGCTTCCATGCTACTGTTTTAAAGTAATGGCAGATAACAGACTTGTCCACGTTCTATTTGAGCCCCATTTTACAAAACCATTGAGTTAGCTTCCACTTGTTTTGATTTTCCTTTTACTTCAAGTACTTTTTACTATTGTCTTTCATTCACAGCTCTAGGATATCAGCTAAAGCAGGTCTAATTCCATGAATTGTTTTAGTAGACAACTCCTTGAAAGGAAGAAGTGGTTCAATCTTGATTTTTTTTATTGAAAGGAATTGTGGTTGTTTCTTTCTCATTTGCTAGCTGGTTTTCATATTGGCAGTGAGAGGGGAAGAGCAAAACAAGACCTATTTTTCATAACAATTGCAGTACATTTTTATTCAATAACACAGAGGCTTACCAAGCCAAGCTCAGCAGCACTGTGTGGCCAGTCAAAAAATTTCCCAATGGAAATCCTAGGTTTATATTTTTTAACCCTTATGAACTTAGGTGCTTTTTGTACCTCCACCAGTGTATTCAATAAGTGTGTTTTATTCAAAAAAAAAAAAGAGCACACTTACAAGTTTCAACAATTTCCTCCAAAAATTAAAAAACTCACACACAACCTACTTTTTATGACTGATAGACTTTTTCATGAAATGCCCCCTCTCTTTCACTTCCTGTCCAGTGAGCAGTCTAGCAGCGATCACTTGGACTAACACCTCTTTTTTGTGTTGAAAGGAGCATGCTTTGGGGGAAAAAAAAAAATTACGTTTATGGCTTTTATGCTAGTTCATCATTTTATCATAGCAACAAACAGAGAAAAGAGCTTCTTAATATTTAAAGTTCTGGTTCGATGAGAAAGTCTAGAACAAACATACACAGAGCCACTCGTTTCCTCATTGAGTTGACATGACCTTGCACAAGAGTAGAAGTGAGGAAGGACAGGGCAAATATAGGTCTTTAAAAATAAAGAATAGGATTCTACTATAGTTGACAATCCCAATCTTCTTAAGAGGATAAAAAATGATATTTCAATCCCACCTCTGTTTAATTTTCCTCTCCATTGGGGGGACTAAATGTGATATTGTTTTTTGATCCTTACTAATTATTCTCCCTTTTTTCCCAGCCCCAAATCAATTGGAGCATCATAGCAGTTTTCAAATTAATTATTAGATTTTTTTCCCCTGACTCATTTCAGACACTTTCATTAGAAAAGTGATTGATATATTAACACCATTAATTACTTATTTGACCCATTAATTTTGTCTATCTGCACAGACCTAATTGAAACAGCCTACACTGATTCTAGGATCTCATTTTGCCGATCGAAAATTAATTTTCAGGTACTCTTGACTGCTGAGTCTGTGTGATGGTGAAAAACACTGTTCCCACCTCACACATCTGTTTAATATTCCCACTCTTTTTTCTCAGTCCCAAAAAGACCTTCAGATTCTGCCCCTGAAAGATTTCGATGAGCTTCGTTCTCTTCCCTCAATAAACAAGACTATCTCAATAGGCCTCCATAAACGACAGTTCCCGTTCATTTGACATAATTTGCCTTTCCACCATCAAGCTAAATTTCTTCAATAGACTCTTAATTATTCTAACCCCATTATCTAATGCTATTATAAATGTTTAAATAATATTTGATATAGTCCTGGTCCCACTGAAGTTAATGGGAACATTGCTGTTGCCTTAATTAAGATCAAGATAAAATTTATATTGTTTAATTTGTCACATATTACTGTTGGGCAAAAACAACCTAGTTAGTATTCAGAGGTACTAAACAGACCCAGCTCCCAGACTAGAACTGGCAGGGCCTCAACACTTCTCAGGAGAAGTCTGGGAGCCTGTGCTGCACAGTGGGCGAGAAGAGAAGGGAGCAGTCGCAGGGTCGTGCACTCTGCTGCGTATCGGCAGCCCCAGAAGGCTTCCCACGCTCTGGGATGCTCAAAGCCTTTAAATGGAGCGCTCGAGTCAGGATTCGTCAAAAGGACAGGAAAAACAGAGAAGTGAGAAAACGGAGAAAAGCCTTCCCCAATGTGAGAACAAACCAGATACATTTTTCCAAATTATTTGATCAAAAATCTGGACAATTTTAAGTGAAGCATTTTAAAAAATCTTTGGCAAAAGACACTGTGTGCATAGATCAGATCTGGTTCAAAACGAAATACATCTTTTAAACCAGAAACTAAATATTATTAGTATGAAGATTTTTTGGCTGGTTACCATTTAGCTTTCATTAAAATTTAGAAAATAAATTACAAGCCTTTTTCAGACTATCAGCAAAAGCCATGGTTATTCTTATACTGTGAATAAAGCCATTCACTTAAAAAAATTAACAGAGAAACTAGAATTTAATGTTTCTTACAGGTCTAATATTGTATTCTGTTCTCTCATACAATGCCAATTTAAGCAGAAAAAAGCTAAGAACGGATTAATTTGTGACATCTTTGTTATGTTCACGGCCAAGATACGATCACACCTACATGATAAAATCTCACAGTGCGTTACTTCCAGGCTTCTGTGGAGGTGCCTCTCCAGAGGGTCTGGCTTACAGAGCGACACATTCCACAGAGACATCCGAAATTCCGCTGAGACCTCAGTTCTGTTCCTCTCACTGGGAAAGTCCCCCAGACACTTCCCCATTTCTCTACAGATACATTCATCCCAGTAGGATGGTGACTTTTAGGACTATAATCAATAAAGGCTGCTCAGGGGCTGTTTCATCTCCTGTTTTGGGGACAGGGTAAAGCAAAAAGGTTGGAATGGCCAGGTTTTGGTAGCAGAGTTTTACAGGGGCGGCATCTGTGAGAAGCTGCCAGAAGCTTCCTCCATGTCCAACAGAGCCAATGTCAGCTGGCTCCAGGATGGACATGCCTCTGGCCAAGGCTGGGCTAACCAGAAATGGTGGGAATATATTTGAGGGGAAAAAGTTACTGCACAGATGTAATTGCAGCCAGAGAAAAGCTGCAAGAGTGAGAATTTGTGAGAGGAACAAAACTGCAGACACTGAGGTCAGTGAAGGAGGGAGAGGAGGTGCTCCAGCCACTGGAGCTGAGCTTCCCCTACAGTCCTTGGTGAACACAATACCATGGAAGACTGCAAGGATGCAGAGATCCACCTGCAGCCTGTGGATGAGACCCATGTCCGAGCAGGTGGATGCCTGAAAAGAAGCTGTGAATCCTTGGGAGGTCCATGCTGGAGCAGGCTCCTGGCAGAGACCTGTGGACCCATGGAGAGAGGAGCCCTCACTGGAGAAGGTTTCTTGATAGGACTTGTGAATCCATCTGGGACCCACACTGGAGCAGCCTGTGTCTGAAAAACTGTGCCCCATGGCAAAACGACCCACATTGCAGCAGCTCATGGAGAACTGTTGCCTGTGGGATGAACATGTAGGAGAAGTTTGTGGAAGGTGAACTTCCTCCTCCCTGTGGGAGGGACCCCACACTGAGCAAGGGAAAGACTCCTCTTGAGCAGCAGCAGAAACAACACATGATGAGCTGACTACAACCCCCATTCCCTGTCTCCCTGCATGGCTGAGGGGCAGAAGGTAGAGGTGGGACCGAGGGAAGAGCGTGGGCAAGGTGTTTTTAAGACTTATTTTATTTCTCACTCTCCTGCTCTGATTTTGTTAGTAATAAATTCAATTAACATCCTTAAGTTGAGTCTGCTTTGCCCATGATGGTATTTAGTGAGTGATGTCTCTGGTCCCATCTCAGCCCATGGATCTTTTGCTATATTTTCTCTCCCATGTCCAGCTGAGGAGAGGAGTGATAGAGAGGCTTTGGTGTGTGCCTGGCATCCAGCAAGGACCAGTTTACTATAATATTGCTGCTGCTTCAGAAGGCAGAGGAGCAGAATGGGCTATTGAAAGATGGCCCAAAGAGACGGGCATTTATGCCTAAGTTCACCCTGTCCTTCTCTCACTATTTGTAACCCATTTGTTACCATGTCATCTCCTACTAGCCTCAAAGAAAGCCCAGCCTCAACTTCTTCCCAGGAGCCAAGTGGAGAGGGTATTGAAACTCTGAACACAAAGTCCCTTATTACTGCAGCATGTCTGGATATGATGAGCAGAGCAGCAAACTCTGAAATGCAGGAAAAAAGGTCATAGGTGATATAGTTTAAAAATATGTGTGCAAACAGAAAGAATGAAATTCCCCGGTGGGCTCATTTGCTGGGATTTCAACATGTATCCAGAGCTACCAGGTCTGAGCCCTGATAATGACTTTCTGGTTATCAGAACTGGGAATCCTAAAAATACAATGCGTCAAATACTTAAGCACTCTTAATGATTTTTTTTTTTTTTTTTTAATTAAGACTGATTCCTTCAATCCTTCACCTCCTCATGAGTCTTCAAATGTTGTCCTCTCTTTCTAGATTGCTAGAAGCATCTTGTCAGTGAACAGGATCTATTCAAGTGAATTCAGAAGCAAGGTTGCTTTGTCACAGAGCTGAGACATGTGATATCCTACAGCTGGAGGAGTCAAGAGGCTCCTGTCTCCTTTTCACTGATTCACAATATCCCACAATGTAAAGAAAAGCATCTAGATGCCTTCCCTACACCACTGAGGAATTTGCTTTGCTAATTTGCTCTCCAAAAGCTCTCAGATGATAAGGCAATATTTTACTACCCCTTGTTAAAGACAAAGGTGAAACGTCTTCAAATTGGTCCTTAGAAAGAGATTTTGAGACCGGTAACAGATCTGCAGCTCAGACCTTCACTTTACATTTGAGTTCCCACCAGTTTTTTTGTAACTCCTATACTGGTTTGCCCCATGATGTTCTATTCCACTGTAACATATATTCAGTAATTAACATTTCTGCCCAAATTAACCTACCTATTACTTGCTTACATTAGTCCTAAACATCAGTGTAGCAAGCAAACCAATGAGGAGTCAGTGTCCCTTTGCTAGACCACTGTGGTCCCTGACAGTAACTAATGACAATGCTACGCTTTCATCATCCTCCTAATCTCATGGTTTTATAACTCTCTTCTAGCCTGATATTTATTTATATTGGAAGAGAATAGCAAACACATACTACAAAGTGCCTACTACAAAGCAATACTTGTATATAAAAACACTTTCAGGCATTTATAATATTTACTGTAGGTCATCAAATATATTCCCTGCTGAGAAAGATCGTCTTTGTTGTTCTTAGGCTCTTCTTCTCCTTTTTTCATCTTCCACAAAGAGAAACATCCTTATCTGTGCATACCCACTCTAACACAAACTGTAATCTTCAGCTTTTATCTGTATTGTTCTTGGGGAAAAATACATCACTGCATATGAGCAGAGCTAAATCTGAGTAAAATATGTTACAAATCTATTAATCTACAGCAGTACAGCTCTTAAACACAATCTGGGAAGGTTTCAAATATCAGCATTGTTTGTCAGAGCCATAAACAGCTTGATATGGAAATCAAAATAAAACCTTGATATGGAATGGGGTTTTAATTTATTTCTTTTTTAAAAACACATAAACAATAGGTGTGTTCTTAATGTCAATTTTCTCTCGTGACACTTTAAGAAAAACTCAGAGTATAGCAACACCTGACTGAAAGATGGCACTGCTTGTTCCCTCCAACTGCAAATGAGCATCCACAAAGATCATATGCCTGGAAATGACAAAAGATTACCTTTATTCTTCATCTTTCTTTGCCCTTTGGAAATGCTAACCTACTGTATATAAAAGCTGTGCATAGCCTGCCTGGTGAAAACCATCACCAAACACCTCTAAACTGTTTTCCTCTGTGCTAATTTGCTTCTTGGCAGTCACTATTTTTAAATGTTATTGCATTACACTTCCACAGTTGAGCTCATATGTAAGATCAGATTTTGTATTCAAATATTCAGCTCAAGAAAAAAAAGAGATCAAAAAATACGCCTGTTCTATGCATATTGATCTGAACTGCCACTTCCCGACTCTTAAACTGAGAGCTAAACCAATCTCCCAGTGACGTTAACTAAGGTTGCTCTAAGCTCAGTTGCTTGTCATCAGCCCACATAGACAGCTGGGTGTCTTGGGATGGAGGGATGGAGGGATGTGCTGCTGGCCGTGAGCAGAGATGCAGCAATTCTCAGCACCGAGCAGGACTCAAACTGGTGGGATCCCTCAGTCTTGGCTTCGCTGGCTTACTACCATCAGACCACAGCTATGGACTGGGCAGCATGACAAATATTCTGTTTACCATTTTATTATTTAAAGGAAACAAGGATGCAAAGCAAAAGCCAAGAAAACAGAAAGCTTTGCATCCTAAAGACACAATTCTGTTTATAGAGAAAAATGCAGTTTTAAAAATCCTTGTGATTTTGTGGGATGCTTCAAGGACTATTGAGTTCTTTTCAGAATTATTCAGATTGTGGATTTTGAATATTTTGCAAGTCTGGATGCAAGATGTTTAGTTTTGGTGTCTATAACATAGGAACACAGCTTAAAATATCCAATCTTTAAAGTGTAGGTGTTTAAGAATAAGCACATTGGACAAAGGATTGAAGGTTCTTGAGAGCTCTGTAGAAATGAATTTTTCATTGCACCTACCTGTTGGCAATTTCTCTGAACTTTCAAAAACTTTCCAAAACTTTTTTGTCTTTTTTTTATTTGACCTTTAAAAAAATCTTAGCATACTATAAGCAAACCAATAAGTAGAGGGCTTGCATTATTAATAAAGGAAGCCTCACCTCAGTGGCAGTTTCTCTAATCACAACACATGTACTATAAATAATGGAAAGAAGGACATCTCCTGCCCTCAAACAAAGTTTGCTTTCTAACTTATGGAGATTACTGAAAGACAGAAAGCTACATGCAGTTTACTCTCAAGAGTTTTCTGTGGGTGATTAATCAATACGGAAAGAGACTAATCCCAAGTGGGCTTCTTGTGCAACGGAAACCATCACACCTTCCTTTCCTGAAAGGTTCAAAGAGACAGTGAAAGAGAAGGGAAGGGAGTTAGAACCAACATTGGAAAAAAGAGTACAAAGTAGATAAGAGCTTGCACAGCTGTAAAAGCAGATTTGAGAGAAGACAACCTTGACCTACTTCACACATGCAGCTTACCTGAAGTCTAAACCAGTTCAACACAGCCTAGTGCATGGTCCTACACCTGGGTGGGGGCAATCCCAGGCACACCTACAGGCTGAGCAGAGGAGTGACAGAAGGCAGCCCTGAAGAGAAGTACTTGGCAGTGATGTTTGGTGAAAAACTCAACATGAGCAGGCAGTGTGTGCTTGCAGCCCAGAAAGCCAGGAGAATCCTGGGCTGGATCAAAAGGAGTGTGGCCAGGATTCTGTCCCTCTTCTCTGCTCTCACAGACCCCATCTGGCATGCCGTGTACAGGTCTGGTGCCCAAAGAGAAAAAGACATGGAACTGTTGGAACAAGTACAGAAGATGGCCACAAGTTGATACAGGGTCTGGAGCACCAGTCAGCACTGGTAGAATGGGTAAACCTGAATTCCTACCTGGATATTTGAAGAAGCACTATTTCAGCTATTACTCGAGATATTCCACCACGTTACTAAAACAAGAAACAGGTAGGTTAAGCTTACGCTTAACCCTACAAGGTGCTGAGCAAGCTAGTCTTAAATGAGATGTGCCTTAAACATTTTAGGGGCCTGTGAACAGGTGTCTCTTTGTCTAAAAGGATTAAACCCTTAACACCACTGCTAAGCATGTTCACAAAAGGCAAAGTTCACAGCAAGAGTTCTTTAATTAAAGAAGAGAGCATATTAGCAAACAAGGCAAGCTTTTAATTGCAATTTCACAAACATTTAATAATATAAAGAGAGTATTACATACCAAATAATAGTGCTGCCATGATACTATTAATCATTATGTTCATTTTCCCTGAAAAAGAGCAGCATTCAATCTCAGATTAGTTATCTCAGTATCACAGAGATGGTAACTCATTCAAATCATGTCCTTATTTCATGGCTATGGAAGCACATCATTTTGCTAGAAAAGTGAAACATCAAAATCTCACAGTGTTTTCTTTTTCTTTTTAAGCACACAATAGACTAAATTCTGACCTTGGTCATACCCATATAACTTCAGAATTGTATGGATGAAACTAACAACAAAATAGGGCCAACTTTGTGAGCCTTTCTACATATGTTTAATTGAGCTAACCAAGTGGGACAAAGTTTTGTGTACAAAAGACTTTTGTATTTGATTTTATTGTAAAAAAAACTTTCTTCGCCATGTCCGCCTCATTCCTTAAAAAAAAAAAAAANCAAGCAGGAACAATACTAATTACATTTTGTATGCAATAAGAATGGGCAGGAGGATGGGGAGGCATGGAAAACAGGCCCCTGCAGAAAATGTGTGGAGGATGAAAACAAAGTTCTCCTGAGATGGATAGAAGTTTCAGTTCCACAGGCTTTGAAATGAATGGTTCAGATGTTGTGAACACAATGGATAGTAATGATGATTACTTTTGCCAATGCCTATGGTGATGTTATAAGCTAATTATATTAGTCATTTACGCAAAGGCAAGATGCCTTTGATAACTACTATTTGGAGCAACAATTCAGCATGTTGAGTCACTGTTAAGTCACTCTTAGAGACAGACTCCAATTCAACTTACACCCAAATGAGTCTTCAGCAACTTTGTTGGATACAGCAGTTTTACTCTGCATTTAAACCTTTATTGAAAAATCCAGTTCTGGCAAATTTTCTATATAAATTCCTTTGTATTTTTCACAGTATGTCTTAATCACCTAATCCACACCTCGTGGGATTGCGTTAATGCACATACTGTATCTGAAGATACCTGATGTCCATTAAAAATATTAGTCTCTATTTAGCTTTATATATTTTGACATTTACTACTCTGATTCTTTGGAGCCATTAATTTTCCATTAAATGATAGGGAATCCACATGTATTACTCAGTGGGGAACATAAGCACCAAAATAGTGTTTGTATCACTGAAAAAAATTCTCCTTTAAATCCCTCTTGAGGAATATAACTAAGCACCAGCTTTTCATGAAAACCTGAAAGTGCCCATCTTATTAAAAAACCAGGGTCATGCCCACAAATCCCATCAAATTCCTCCAAGGTAGAACAACTTTTCAGAGACAGGAAAAAGGAAAATGTTAATGCCTGATGATTTTAAAGGACACGTCTCCAGGATTTTCTAGATGGTTCTGTAACATTAGAGGAAGACAGATGTAGCAACCAGCAACCTATTTTAATATTCCAAGTTCCATTCTCTTCCGTTGCTCAAGGTTTTCTTGCTGAGAATGAGACTGTGAGAGCATTTGAGCCTCCACTCTTTGGACCTACTTGTCAAAGATCCCTTTCTTCTACACCCAAGATGGTCAAGATTGAGAGGTGCCAAGCAACTATTTTGTCTCCTTGCACAGATGCTTACCAAGGCCTCTGCCAGCAAAGCTCTGCCCTGCCATAGTATCTCAGTAAGCAGATCATGTCCTACAATCCTAACACAGCTTTATCATCCACAGTGAAATCTTCCTGTTGGAAAATAGAAGACAACAGGTGCAGGAGATATCCACCAACTTTGTGCTAGCAAATAAATCTTTAGCACAGAAGTCAGTTTTCATATGGTGGTAGCACATAAAAGGGTGCTTACTCAAGACAAAACCTTTTCTATAGGTCTGTAAGTCCACAGGTCTACAAGGCCATAAGTGTCACAAACATATTCTAAATACAACATAATTTATGGCTGCAATGGTAGTAAAGTGAAATTTCTGAGGCCTCCCAAGTTAATGTAGGTTAAAAGTCAATGAGCAAAACGGCAATCTTTGTGCCCATTTCAAGAGCTGCACATACATTCCTCTGGTTTTGACTGATCAGTCTTCCTAAGGATAAATGCTCCAGAGCCTTCCCAGCCAGGAGCTCAAAATTATCCCATCCTTAGATTCTTAGCAAATAAAGCCTGATTTCTGCCCTTCAGATCATTTGGGATTCTTTACATATTCATGAATCTGATTTCTTAATAACTGTACTACAGTTTTTAGTCGCAGAAAAAAAAAATTACATCTGTGAAGAATTTTCTTTGTTTTCAGTTTGTCTCCTGACCTCTGACATCTTAATCCATATTAACCCAAAGCTTTCAAACCTTGCATTTATAACAACTATTATGACTAGAATCCAATCAAGTCTTTATTAATAGCCACTGAATACTTAAATGTGATCTTGTGGGGAAGATCAGAGCTGTCATCATTGTTAATGGAAAATAGAAAGAGATTTTCAGAAAACTGTGTCAGGACTTCCCCAGACTCAAGTCACTTGAGGCTTGTATTCCTGCGCATCAGGAAAGCCTCCAGTAAGAAGAAATAGCAATTCACATGGCAAGGATATAAAATATAAAATTCAGAAATCATTCTTTGTTCTGCTCCCTTTTATGAGTCAGTAATTTTTACAAGTTACCTTTATTGTGTATTTCCACTTCATAAATTGTTGAAATTGTTTTCAAGCACAAAATTGAAGGAGGCACTGTTAGGGATACAATTTCTACTAATTCTTATATTAGTTAATCCCAAGCAACATGCATGGCTCATCAGCAAGAAAATGCTTGTGTTTACACATAATATATGTACGAGTATATTAATTTTTATAGCACAATTTATTCCAAACTTAGTAATTGTCAAGATCAGTGACCACACAGCACTCACTGCGCCACAAATCACTGTCCATTTTCCAGCATTCTGACCAGCCCTGGTGCTGCTCCTACTTTTCTTTCCCCTCAAGAGGTCAGTTCATTGTTTGATTCCTTCGAACTTTGCGTGATGCCAGGTGTTTAGGGGTGGATGAATAGTGACAATAGTATAACACGCATTTCATGAAGAAATGACTTTTTGAAGGTCAGTTCCAGGAGCTTTAGTTTGAAATGCTATCTGAGTGAATACGGATTACAGGAGAGGACTTGATTCTTGACCTATGGGTTTTTGTGCTTGCTAATTTTGAAAGACACTTGAAAGCCTCTCCTGGAGGATCTTTCTTATTTGTACTGCCTTTTATCTAAAAAAGCATTTGATGTCACTTTTGCTTGAGAGAAATCACTTTCTGTGTTTAAAAGTGAGAAGAAGATTCCTCTGTTGGATTGCTTTGTTGCTGGGTCTTTGTGACTTCCTTAACTTTCAAACACTAACTGTTCATATTTATAAATCTTGTCTGCTAGGTAAGAGTGTTAGGAATTTTTTGAATAGCCATTATGCTGAGAAATCCTACTTGACACTTGCCCAGATAATGCTGGCATCCAGCTGTGTAGCTGCAGTTTGAGATCCATCAACATTCAAAATCCAGTCTTCTCAAATTCCATCAAGACTTCAGTTACTTACAAACTGTTCCCTTTACAAATATTATAGAGCCAGTGTAATATAGTACTTCTTACAATACATCAGTATTTCTGTTGTTTGTGTCTTGTCAAATCAGTAACATAGAAATGGAAGAGAAAACAAAAAAAAATAACAAAACCTAAAAGTGTATAAAATATTTCATCTTCATCCTCCCAATTCAGCAGCAAAGGTAACATGCTGATTGGCATACAGGTGGCATAATGAGAAATCACAAATATTATCCATGTGATCCAGTTCCTAATACAAATATTTTATCATCTCATTAAGACTTACTATTTTCGAGGTAAATTATTCTGAATGTAAAGTGTTCAAAAATTCATAAAGATCATGTTGTTGTGGGATCTGAATGGAGAACTACAAGTTAACTTCAACCCTCTCCAAGCTGAGTTCAGGGTAAATTTTTTTGTTGATAAGAAAGTGGACTACATAATTGTATTATCCTTTCTTCTCTCCTCCCAAATAACTTATGAGCTCATTGTCCTATTTCAATCCAACCTGAAATGTCAAAAATAACTATGTTTCTATATAACCCATAAGAATTGAAAGTGGAAGGAGAGCAGGGACAAGGTTAGTATCTCTATTAAGGGGAGGCACTACTAAGTTTGGCTCTCTCACCCTCTGTTTGACTGACCAGGCAGCATTGCATCTTGCCCTGCGGCTTCCCTGCACCTAGGGGATGATGTCACATGGGAAGGGAGGGAGATTAATTCAGTTCAGGGATTAAGAAACAAAAGCATTAGATCTCATTAGCTCTGCTGTTCTTGAAAAAACAAACCCTCCTCCCCTCTGCCACCTCTATCCTGGTCAGCTTTTCTTTCAACATATAATAATATTAATCCTTTACAGTTCTCAGCTCTATCTGGCAAGTCCTAAATTCTCTGACATAGAGGACCAGTTTGTGATTTTTTTTCCACTCTTGCTCACTTAAGTAGTCTCATTAACCCCACTATTCATGTAAGCCACCTGCTGTTTGCTTGAGCAAAGAATGCATAAAAGTAAGCAGGAGCTTTGGGAAAAGTAAAATTTCTACTTATACAGTTCACATGCCCAGTGCTGCATATATTGTTAACAATGGCACTACAAACACTTCCCATAAAAGAACGTTTGGGACCAGATCCGTAACTTTTTAACTCAGTAACAGTCTGATTTCAACAGAATTTTGGATCAAAGCCATAAAAAGCAAACTACTTATAGAACCCAGCCTTTTACAAAATGAGCGATTGCTAGTAGGTGTATCACCAACCTTCAGTATTTTAGCACCACACCCTGACATATGTGATTATTCATTATTCTGTGGGAAAAAGACCTTTATATGTAAATCCTGGGAATACAGCAGATTAAAATCAGGTAGAGTACTTAAACACATTTGTAATAATTAATAAAAAATTACAAACAGGTGAGAGAGGATAACTGCCTCTGAAACATTTATTCTACTAGTAATTTTATTACCATTGAGTTCTTGCCAGCCAGGAAACACCTAGAGGCTCATGTTTCACACCCAGTATTGCAGAGGTGAAAAGGTAGAACATTCTGCCTTAACAAGTATGCAAAGAGCAACTTCAAGCGGAAACAAGCTTAGCACCCAGCTCTCACTGGCTCAGCCACAGAGAAGCTCTCCATAATAACTCGCTCGATTGCACAGCTTCTGTGAGACTGCAAGCTTCTTCTTTGGCTCTTGGCTCTGGGGAGGCATGTGGTGTGCATGCATGCTCCCCAAATCCACTTGCTCTGTGAAGGCTTCCACTAACTAGCTGCTTTTTCTGCCTGACTCTCTGCCATATATATATATTAAATTAAAAAAAAAAAAAAAAAAAAAAATAAATAAAAAAGCGTATCACAAGTTATATTTAAAGAGAGCTAGCTAAGGAGTACATTACAATCATGCAGGGTAAGAAAATCTTTTCTAAACCAGCAATAAAATTTTGTAGTGGAATAATTATTCATCTCTTAAAGAATAAATGCTTCTGTTGTAATATACTACACAACCTAGAGGCATAGTGATCTCTCCAGATGACAGTAATTCTCACTATCCTTATCAAAAATGACAGTTGTTCCTTTGAAGCAGATTGCCATGGTAAGGCACTAGCTGAAAAGCCAGTTTTGTTCTGTCACGATAGGAACCTATCCCAACTCTGCATACACTAACATCTTCCTTCTGTGAAAGCAAATAGAATAAATCTTTTCCATTTCTCCCCAAGATTTGTATATCTGTTCACTCTGTGTGAAGTTGACTGGAAACCTAGATACACAGGGCAGAGCAGGCAAAGTTGATCTAAACAAAGGCAGCACAAAAATATTTGCTTGGCTGGATTTGCTTGCTGGATTCCCTCTTCACCTGCAAATATAGGGTCTTAGGCATGCCTTTATTTAGTATCCAGAACTATTCCTATTTAGGACATCCAAATAAGCATTAGGCATTTTTTCACAAATGTTGATCCATGGAAGTCTTCGCTACACGTTCTGTAATAGTGATAGGAAAAAATGTGTACCAATAAACTCATAAAATGGCACTCTCAATACTTCTGTACTGTGCCTGACATCATCTCTGCCATGAGGAAGAATTGTGTTTGATTTTTGCTTTTTAAGTCCAAGGCCACAGCATTGGCTTTAACACAGATAAAATTATTGGCACCACTATTGACATTACTGCAGCTAGTACCACTCCTGCCCAGAGTACTGGCACAGATGCAAGTAGATACACCTTGAAAGGAACTCGTTACAGACTTAAGTCGGTCCGATTTGGCCCAGGAAGAACAAGGTTTAAAATAAGCACCAGCAAAATGGCATTTTGAATGCCAGTCTGTATCATCTAGCTCTGCAAACTGCTCTTGTATTCTTTCCCTGGGCAAAATGAAAATGTGGAAAATGAACACGCTTTGGGGTGTGATATATTCTCATAATGATCATAGTCAGAGCACAGAAACTCGACACAGCTAACAGGGAGAAGGAAAGCCTTCTAACAAGCCTATGGTAGCATGGAAAAAAACCCAGATGTTTTGGGCATATAAACCTCTCTAAAGATAGAAATAGAAGCTTTATATTTACATGATGTTTGCAATTTTTCTGGCAGAGACTGGTAGCTCTCCTGTGCTGCTGAGGTGACCAGTAACACTACAGTGAGCACAGCCCTGTAGTAATCCAAAGGCTCACAACCATCCTTCAGGAAGGCTTGACAAACACAATTACAAATTATCAAAAGTAATTAAATTAATTAATCTATTCACAAATAATTCATAGAACAGGGAAAGACAAACTAGTAAGATGAGTCTGTAAACGATAAGGAAGGGTGGGAGAGAGAGCAAATCCATCTAGCTGCATGTGCATATTCATTACATCACTAAAATTTAATTTGTACCAGGAAGAAAGGAGGAGCCTTATCCCCTATCATCTTGCACATGATGAGAACATTTTCATCTCTGCAAAGTTAACATGGGGTCTTATTCCATCAGAATCCTGCATTCCCATTTAAGGATTTTACATCTACCACACACTGGTCTAACTGACCAGACATATTATCACCTCAGGCATATTGTCAGCCTGCATATGGAGCTAGCTAGGATTAGCTAAAAGATACAGTTGGAATTATTTTTATAAATGGGAAATAAATAGCACAGGGTGGGGGGGAGACTGCCAGCTTATGATAGTAAAGGTGGTTTAGTAT
>WEIU01015688.1:32683-43210 GCA_013389925.1 Aegithalos caudatus
GATAGTAAAGGTGGTTTAGTATTATATATATATATATATATATATATATATATACATAGAAATATATATACCTGGAAAATTTTTACTTTGTTATAATTTGTTAGCACTCTGGACACATCATTTTTCATCATGTACTTTGAACAAGAGAAAGATACACTTTATAAGAATCCTCCGTGCTTATATTATACCATCATTCTCTCTTAATAGCCTTCTGGCTATCCACATGCTTCATAGTAGAAATTATCTGCCAAAATCACTTAATGCTGAAGATATCATGGGACTGCAGGAAAAAAGTCCACATTGTAGTTTGTCTTCATTTCTTCTTCGATTTCTTTATTTTTCCATCAATCACAATAGTTGATTCCTTAATGGTGCCCTTGAGAATCCCTACCAAGAAAGCAGAAAGTCCACAGACTGTCTCTCAGTCAGATGTTTCAAGCATTCTCTGAGGATCTTGTAAATCTTCTCTAATACAGAACGGATCATTCAGGTCTCAAAATGTTTAGTATAATCTTTCCTCCAGTCAGCCTAAGGGACCACAATCCTCAGGGTTGCAGCCCTTCCCCTAATTTTCTGAGGCTTTGAAAATGTCAAGACTAATCTTAGGTTCACATAGGATTTTTTTTTTAAATAAGTTGCTTGACCTTTGTGTTTCACAGATATTCTGACTGATGCAAGCCAATTACAAGGAAAGTTTGTCACTTTTTGTTTTTTCTTTGGGATACTCATTACCCTTCCTGCTACAAGAAGGAGCTTTTAAGACTTCTGAAAATCTATAGTTATTGCTGATCTGACCTCAAACCACTTAGCAGCTACAAGTTCTCTCCTGGCTGCATGTTGGCAGAGGAATTTTCTTCTCTCATAACCTACAAGAATTGCCACAGTAATACATCAGTAAAAAGAATAATACCCAAAGCATGTGAAAAGTTTATTATTAACTGCTTTCAGAGAGTTTTACAAAGGTGAGGAAATATTACTGCAATTTTAAGGGGAAAACTCAAGCACTGGGCAATGCTACGTACTCAAGGTCACCCAGTAGGGGAAGGTCAGAGCTGCAAACACAGACTTGGTTTTATAAGGCCACACATAGGATTCTAACCTTATTCATATGAGTCAGTGTTGTTCAGCAGATTAACCAATCAATCACATTCTCTTTCCATTTTCCATTTTAATATGGGCTCTGACACCTAGTTCCTCTAATAGCCTTGCCTAAGCCACTGAGAGGTATCACTTTTTATGGGCTAATGTCAAGGGTTTTCCTTCCTCACATGCAATTTAGGTTTTCATAATTTGCTTCCTGACTCTTTTACTTGCACAAGGATAGACATATTTAATAATTGACTTTTCTAATTGTGTAACTTGCACTGACAAGTCCTGATTGAAGCAATCTGTAGACTTGTGCCCGAAAAAAGAATTTAAGATGCAAACCCGAGCATTCCAGATCTAAATATGTATATATGGAACTACCCTTCAGAAATATGACCTACAAGGATGCCAGATGATACATTATAGTTGTCCATAAGTGTCCAAAATGCTGTTTTATTTTAAATTGCCATTTAAGTATCCTAAAATAGGAACAATCACTCACAGACCACATTATCAATAACATAATTCAGCTAAATTTGCCAGGAGGTTGGAGGAATTACCTCACTGACCCAAGACCCAAATCTGGTCCTCTATTTGCTTATTCTAAGTGCAAACCAGTCAGTTACATCTACAAAGAACACAAATAAGACTTTTCAGTATTTCACAATATTAAGGCCTGATCAGGGTCTTTCAACAGTTTTCAGTGTCATTTCAAGTGTCATACCACTGTGCTCTAGCAGTGGATGCCTGGCACTGGAAGAATATGTGATTTGGCAGAGCATGTCCCTAGATTTCAGTGCAATCAGATTTTGATCTGAGATACTGTCACACCACTTATCCTCAGGAAGCGTGTCTGTAACATGTTAAGGATTCCAGGAAGGAAAATGTAATTTTTCCTTTTTCAGATGGCTTGCTACAATAGACAGAAGGCAGAAAGGTAAGGAAGACAACCTGCAATTTTACCCTGCATTCACTCTAAAAACATTATCTGAAGGTGATGGGACAACGTAAATATTCAAAGACAACAACTTTTCTAGTCAAAGGTATAAGAACAGTGCTAAGATTTCCTGAAATTTTCATCAACATTTCTCAGTACTGTCCCTTTTCTACTGTTATTTATTGATCTTGAATGCTAGAATAGCTAAAGGAACATATCTATCATGGCCATTCCTACAGTACTTTGAGATAGATGAGGTTTGGATCTTTCCTTACATTTCTTGGTTATAAATGATGGAACAGATGGGCTAGTTGTAGGATTCTTTGCAGCTGTTTTGTCTTAATGAACACACCTTGGGACACATTCTTTTCAATGCGTATATCTCCTTCATTTCCCATTCTTAACATTTGCAGTGGAGCTACTTGAGAAGTAGAAGGTAACCTAAAATTTCAAATCTGATTTACTCTTTTTATAAGAAGGTTGCTAGTATAAATACTGAAATAAACACTAATGTGAGAAGCACAGACTGTGAAAAGGGAAATAACTTTAGCAGGAGTAGATTTTACAAGCCTTCCTAATTTTATTACATTCCAGCAAGAGTTACTAAGCAATTATTCTGCAAAGGTGTTACACCTATTGTGAGTGCCATGGAGAACTGTGAAGTTCCCTCATACAGTATAGCACCATTACAGAAACACCTGTGTTAAAAATAACTTCAAGCTTTTCTACTCCAAAGTATTCCTTCAGCTTTAAAATGTTTCATTTTCTTACCCCATGCTTTAATACTTGCATTGTGTTTCAGACCACAACTGTGACAGCAAAAGCATCATCTTTTTTTTCTCCCATTCTTCTGACAAAGGCTAGTAGCTCTCTGCAGTGACCAATAATCACACCTACAGCTGTAATAAACAGAAGTGTGGCAAGTTAGAATGAAAAAATCCACAGTGCAACATCATTCATTTGTTGTTTGCTTCCTTGCCCTCATGTAAATTGTGACTGCCACAAGTGGCACCATGTTGGTCTGGAGAAAGGCCCTCATTCAGCAAGAGACATGCCATCCACTTCCACCCCAGTGTCCTGCAACACAGCTGGGATGGAACAGTAAGCCCAGCCTAAGTCCTCATGTACATGTGAATTGCTTTTAAAGAGAGGAGTGAAGTGTTTCCCAAGAGTGGGAGAGCTTGAACTGAACAACCTTAAATATATCTGACCATGAAACTGGTCCTTGGTAACCAGAACAGAATCACTCTATCTACTACAGCTCCCACAGGAGTACAAAAGAACAAGATTATCTTTGCAATGGTCTTCAAGAGCATTTCCTCTTTTGGGAAAGAATTGTCAACCTGAAAGCCCACATATCTGGGTTTTATACGATGTTCTTCACCCAACTCAGAATGGCAGGCACTTGAGAGGTAAGAGAAGTGCAGAATGTTGAAAAATGGTGAAGTCCTTCCATCTCTTCACAGCTGTAAAATTCAGTGAGTTAGGATCAAGTGAGGCAGCAGGGTGAGGCAGCTTGAGAAGTACAAGTTTACTTTTCACCCTTGTTCTGGTGATGGTTAACACTGAGTAGAGCCTTTTCTTTGTGTTTAATACAACATTTCTTGTAGAATCAATAATGTCTCAGAAAAACTACCAATAATCTTCTTCCCAGAAACAGCATATTCTCAATTCTTGTTCACTCCTTTATCTGCCAGCTGTTTTAACTGATTAGTCAAAGGCACACTCCTTGTTGACATAAAATGTGTGGCAAAAACAAGTGTATAAATGAATAATTATTTCCAACACTTGCAATGAGATTAAGCACTTATTGGATTAGGAAAGTAACAGGATTTAATGGGGTCATTTATGCTGCAACTCTAGTATAAAAATGTACAGTGCATGCATACATATCAGATTACTATCTCTATAGTCCATCTAGCTATAACCATTTAAATATTTTATCTATATGGCAATAATACATTTCTGGTCTCTTCCTTTTTAGTACACTACAGGTGAGTGTCCTTGGGCATCTCTGTAGTGAACACGTGACACAGCTGTTATTGCCATTAGTGAACAAGCATTTTTCAGCATGAGCTAATTTCAGCAACTTATGAGTTTCCCAGATCTGAGGAGCTTTTAAGTCTCAGACACATACACAAAATACCTCTCTCATTGCCTCTCCCCCCTCTGTATGTTGCTGGAATCATCTCAAGCACTGCCAGCCTTCATAGCAGTGTTCCTACAGCTTCCTGGGAAAAAGAAAGGAACAGGAAAGGATTATTTGGCAAACCCACATATGAGCCACTGTATTGGTTGTGTTTGGCAAGGGCTTGGCAGCAGCAGGAGGGTTGTAGGGGTGACCTCTGTGAGAAAAAGCTGGGGGCTGCCCCGTGCTGGACACAGTCAGCTCCAGAGAGCTCCCCAGCAGACATACCACAGGACACAGCTGAGCCCCTCAGGGAATTTGGGCTGTCTCTGAAAGCATATTTAGGAATGGGTAGAAAACACTGGGCAGCCAGAGGAGGAGGGAAAAAACAGTGAGAAACAATAGAAGAAACACCACTGTCAGAGGTGGAGGTTATTCAGCAGCCTGAGGAGAGGACCATACCAGAGCGACTAGGTATTCTTGAAGAAACAGCAACCCAGAAGAGCCCACACTGGAACAGGTTTCTTCCTGAAAAATTGCAGTCCATGGAGAGGCTGGAGCAGGGGAAAAGTGTGAGGAGGAAGTAGCAGCAGAGAGAAATTGTTATGTATTAACTGTTACCTGCATTCCCCATCCTCCCAATGCTCTGTGAGAGGAGTCAGGACTAAAGGGGGGAAGTTAAGCCTGGGAAAGGGGGAAGCAAAGGAATTGTTTTGGTATTTGTGTTCTTTTTTCCCACTACCCAAATCTATTTGAACCAGCAATGAATTAAATTCATTTTCCAAAGTTGAGCCTGTTTTGCCAAGGACAGTAATTGACAATTGATCTCCCTGTCCTTACCTCAACCTGCAAGCTTTCTCATTCTTGTTGTTTTCCTATTTTCTTCCCCCATCCAGCTGAGGAGGTGGAGTACAGCTCAGTGGGCACTTGGCTGCTAGCCAGGATTAACCCATCACACCATTTGCAACTTCTAGATTGATTTTTTTCAGACACTGATGTATAGGTGGCTTTGTTGTGTAGTGTGTCTGGGTTTTTTGGTTAATTTGAAGAAGAATCATCCTAAGCATCTATGTCTTACTTGTAAGATCAGTATGGACATGCCAAAAAATAAGTTTCTTTTTTAGTCTAGACTGCAGAACAATGAACTCCCTGATGTTACCTTGATCTAGAGTTGATCAGGAGAGTCAAAAGTTATTTCGTGTGGCAAATTGTAGGAGGATCAGAATAAATAGAGATGTCCACAAAAAAAGGTTGACTGAGTCCTAAAGAAAAAGCAGAATCAATCAAGATAGGAAATAGCAGTAGCTATTTCTCCACTTTGAATGACTCTGTATTTTGACTTATCTAAACTGTAAGAAGCCTGGTTTACATGCCATCTGCACTCTGCCTTGTGTATGTTTAATCTGTTATATGTCTTTTAAAAACATGTACCTGGCAGCTTAAGATCCTGGAAAATAAGCACTAATACTGTCTGTAGGACCCACTTGTAAGGGATAGAAAACCAACCTTTTTCCTAGGAATAAAGTTAAATCAAAGAGTCAGTAACTAAAGGGTTTTTTTGATGCTTCCATTCACAGAAAAATCAGAAAAAGTGAAAAACACTGAGCAAAAAGAAGCTTTTTTAAACAACGTTTTAAACTACATGAAATATTTAACTTATTCTGAAGTGGACATTTCATTGTGATTTTATTTATTTTTAGAAACGCATTTCAAGGAAAATTGAACAGGCATAGTATATTCAAACCAGAAAATACTACTATTTATTTTAAAGTATTGCAATGAAAAATCAAAATATGTCTTCCAATTTATTTTAAGGAGTTTAAGGGAAGTTACTTTTTGTTTGGTTGGTTTGGACAAGTAACTTGATAAAATGAAATACAAATACTGTGTCAGATGAAAAATATTGACAAACTTTACCTGGAGCCAGACACAGTCCACCTGGAGTGTTAAAGCTCTGGCCTGCCACAAGGGAGAAGTCTGGGCAAGGCTGAGGGATGAATCAGTGCTTCCTATTGATCCCAGTAAAGTTGCTTAGGTCTTTGAATAACAGACATAGCTATAAAACATATAACAAAGCCAAATGAACAAAAGGCATATTCCTTTTGATGCCCTTTACTTCATTTTCCTAAGTCCAAACAGATTCCATTGCTGCTGGGTTTTCTTAGGAATGGGACTTTTATTATTTTGTAATGATGGTATCTTGGTATTCTTTTGTGAAGAATAGTATGTTGGGCTTTCTGTACTTGCACAGGCACTCTGAAACAGATATAGATGGGCACATCTTCGCACTATGTTTGTCCCCAAAAATCTCACCACATCCACAAGGTTACTGACTGAACAAACTGACTGAATTTTTCCTGTCTCAGGATCAAATCAAAAGGGGAAAAACTTACCTGATATTCTTTTCCATATCATCATACTGGACAGTACCCAGGTCCCACCATCATAATTAGTTTTGAAGGATAAAATCACTATTATCTAAAAGGAGGCACTGTGTTCTCAGTGGTGTGCAAATAATGGTTCAAATACTCTAGGCCTGTAACTTAGTACAAATACATTTTTAAAATTGTGTTGTCAAGTATTTTCACCTTTTCCCTTTTCAAAATTTTAAAAAATATATAAAATGTTATGGTTGTGTGAATTGTTGGACTCTAAATTGGGCAGAAATTGGAAGATCCATAGCTGTGATTTCTGCAGCTGACCTACATGAAGATATGTCATAACCCCCCATTTATCCCAAGTTCAATAAATAATGTTCTATGCTGTTCGAGTGCAAAACATTTAGATAACAATGAAGAAAAACAACTTAGGGGATTTTTTTTTTCCTTTTAACTCGATTCACGTGTACATTTGCTGTGCAAATCTAGGTGACACTTTCATGAAAACTTGAGGTAAATTCACTGTATTTTATTTTACTTACATACTCACCAAACACACAGATGTTCACATACACTCACTCTTATCTACATCAGTGGCCAAAGCTGAAAATAAAAAACGATTTTCATGTTGTCTGCGCTTCTATCACAGTTGAAAATCTAAGGCTTGAGAACACCTTCCCAGCTTGCAGATGTTTTGTATCTGATGATTCTGAACTCTGAACTCAGCACAAAATTTCTACTTTTCTACCTTCTTTTTGTTCCAATAAATACAAGAAATCAAACAAACCATGTGTGACTCAAAATAATTTGACCTAACATTTTATCTTTACTCTTTTCCTATTTGCTGACCACTTATCATATTTTCCTAGTTCTTTTTCCACTATTCTCTTAACTGAGCTACTCACATCTGTCCTTTCCCAAATGTTCCTTCTGTTTTAATTCTGATCATCCATGCAGAGATATAGTAGTAATCACATTCCTTACCAGAGGAATTTGTAGACATCACCATTACCCACACAACATCTCCCTTTTCCACATCTCTGAAACTGCAGATGGGCCTAGACTCAGGCTTCCTTTGAACACTTCTCTCCTTGCACAACACATCCTTGTTTTCAAAAATGCTCTCCTCCCTCTCAGGTTAGATTTAGAGTAATCCATGTATATATGGTGACCAAAATTCACAAGTATAAACCAAGTAATCAAGTTTACAACAGCTAATCTTAAGAATGTTGATTTACATGAGAACAGCCTATTTGCTGAGAAGACATCACACCATTACTTCATTTCCTCTGCTGGCATCCTGTTGAAGACAAGGTAATATTTAAGATTTTAGGCTGCACTTTCAAATCCACATATATAACTAGTCTGAATTATGCTTAGGATTTGTCCTCTGCAATCATGACTCATTGCATCAGCTATTCTCCAGCTGTGTTTCTCCCAGTGCAGAAATGTGTTAGTGCAGGAGACAAGACTTGGTCAGCAGCTGGTGTGCATAATTGGAAAGGAATTCACTTCTGGTATGCACAGGAGGACCACAGAGTCATCACCTCAAAGACAACATATATCCCCCCACATATCCCACAACATATATCCCACGGTGTATCCCACTTCACAACAAAACAGCCTGAAACCAAAGCAAGACAGATGGATGGACAAAGAGATGTCTTTGCAAGTGTGACAGACTAAGAATGTTAGTTGCTTTCTTCACAAAAGTTAAAGCCTTAAAAAATATACTCAAACCTTATGTTTAAACTGCTTAAAACACCAGCCCAATGTGTTTATCCTGCATATACCCTGTCAGGCAGATAGTGTCCACACTGCTCACACACAGGCACACATCTGTAGGCCAACCACAGGTCAAACACATCAGTGTCATGTTGAAGGAATCCCCATCCCACCTCACTCACTGGAAGGGCTTATTTATACACTGAATACTTTTGTGACTGAGAGCAGATGGGATCTGGACATAGATTTGTAGAGTTTGCACAGTTTGTTTAAAACCCCTTATGGAAGTTTTAACTTCTGTCTTAATTCCTGGTTGCATATTCATTTTCCACAAGCTTGAACATAAGAGAAAAAAAAATTATGAGTCAGTCAGTAAGAGTATACTTCTCTGTAACTAGGAACTCAGATTTCAGACACTTGACTTTTGTATGACTTGGACAAATCTACATTAAGTGACAAGTGATGTCACACTGCTGAAGGACATAAATGTCAACATGTGATGTATAGTTTATATAGTTTCAGACTCAAAAAAGAACTGTAGTAGAGAAACCTAAACGATTATTTTTTCAAGACCTAGGAGAATGTTCAGTCCCTATTTATCCCCACAGGTGCTGCATATGCTCTGAACTTTTCAGTTTTTCTGAAAACAACTGAAAAGTTCTAAGGATAGGACACAACCTGAATGGTCTTCTCCTTCAGATATGGAAGAATTTACTCAAAATGTTTGTGAACACTCTATCTTGACTATTTTTCTGTCTTCAAGAAATGTACAAAGCAACCTATAAGGATGTATAAGTGCCTCACTTCTCATCAGCTGTAGGATTTAGTAGCATCCTTCACACACTTGGGGATGTTTGTGTTAACAGCTAAGCCCACCAAAACCAAACTGGCATGGGGCCGGAATTGGAGAAACCATCAGCAAAAGGAGGTTTTTTGTTCATGCTGGGCTCTTCTACCTTTATGATATAATTTCCACTATAGACTGGTCTCCTTCAGCTCCTTCAAGTCTTTTTCAGAGTAATCCCCATTTCCAGCCTCTCAGAGAGTTACTTCTGTGGCCTGCAGGAGATGAGAACAGTCTGTTGATCATGAGTCCCTCCACCTCCACGTGAAGGCATGAAACTAAAGAGACTGTCTGCTGTCAACATGGTGCATGTGGTTTGCTTTTGAGATAACACTAAATTATGTCTGAGGGCTCCTATTCCCACAAGCACCTCCAGCTTTAGCCTTGCACACCCACAGCTGCCCAGGAGCCTATTGCCCTTTGAGATCATTTCAGACAAAGTGCACCAACATAAAACTTGTTTCTGCCCTGAACCACATTACAGTTTTTACATTACAATTATTTTATCAAAGTCAATCTGAAAAAACACCCACTTTTACTTTAAAGTACATCCACTACCTTTCTCAATGTTGCATCCAAAGCAAAGATACACATCTTTGTACAGACCAAGGTTTGAAAACCATTTTATGACTTCTGGGTTAAATAAGCACTTTTAATAAACCAAAGTAATGCTATAAAAGAGGAAACATTGTATGTGTGCAGGGAAGGTACGACTGTTAAGAGAAAGTTAAAAAAAAAAATCCCCTAAATATTACCAGTATGCAAAACAGTATGAAACTATAATAAAACTACAGCTACTTAAGGGAATAGGACATAGTATGAAGAACAAAACTGATATATGTGCATATTGATAAGATGTTTAAGCTCTTGGAAAATCGGTTAAATCAACAGAGTGTCTAAAACAGCATAAAACAAAATGTTACCCCTTCAAATGCACAGGTTCCAATAATGGAGCTTCCTATCCAGTCCACAGTTTCTTACCATACTCTTGTACCTCAGGGTTGCTTGAGCAAAGTGAGCTGATACAGTGGGAATAGGAATGCTTCATCTCAAAGCCAGCTGTATTTTTAAATATATTTTTTAGCACTTCGTGATGTATTTGCCTGTGTCAGGAGACTTAAATATTTAAACAGGGTGACAAAGTTCATTTCAACCTCAATGACAGTCAAACCCCCTGACATCCCCCTTTTGTAATGTGAGCAGAATTTTCTTCATAGAAATNCTGTTCCAACTTTTAAAGCCCTGAAAGTCTTTGCAATGTCTCTTTCACCTTTACTACTGAGTCGCCCCACTCATCTCCTACCGGTGGATATTTACTTTCCAGATAAGCTGCAGGCATCCCCGTCGTGGGAACGAGGTGCCCGCTTCGCGGCTCGCACGGGGCAGGCGAGGGCAGGCGGCAGCCGCCAGGGCCCGCCCAGGCCCGGCG
>WEIU01015688.1:43395-77417 GCA_013389925.1 Aegithalos caudatus
GCCCGCTCCGCCTTCCCGGCCCGCGCCCACGCCTGCACCGCTCGGGCCCGCCGCCACCGCGCACACCCTGCCGGTGGGCACAGAACCACAGGTGAGCACGGAAGGGATCCACACGCACCGGCGAGTCCAACCCTCAGCTCCGCACGGGACATTCCCAAAGAATCACACCGTGTGCCTGAGAGCTCTGCCCCGCAACGCTTCTGTGGTTCTGGTTCACCGTGGCTCCGGCAAGAGCGGTGCCGGTGCAAGCCCACATGGGCTGTTGTTGCTGGAACACGGAAGGGCAGGCAGAGCACGGTGGCAGAAATATCTTCTGCTGGCGTGGAAAAGGATAATGGCTGTCCTCAGGTGAAGTACTTGGCTCGTGTTAAGAACAGTCACAGCCTGGTAGAGACGAGAGGCAGGAGAGAGCTCACACAAGTCCCATCCTTGCACCATCCCTTTCTGCCGCCGTGGAGGGAGTGAAGAAAAGATCAGCTTGGGAAAGACCGTTCTGGAAAAAAGAAAATTGTTCTGTGAAATACGCCTTATGATGAATGGTACAAAGGTATGAAATAAAATAGTGTATCTTACATGGAGAGTTAGTGACTACACTGACAAATCATAGAATCATAGAATCATCAGCGTAGGAAGAGACCTTTAAGGTCATCCAGTCCAACTATCAGTCCAGCACTAACGCTGTAACCCCTAAACCACTAAACCAGGGCTAACCCTAAACCACAAGCAGCGCCAGATCCAGACACCTTTTAAACCCTTCCAGGAATGGTGACTGCAAAACCTCCCCAGGGCAACTTATTACAGTGCCTGACCACCTTAACAGTGAAAAATTTTACATAATATCTAATCTCAGTGTCCCCTGTCCCAGCTGAAGACCATTTCCTCTGGTCCTCTCACTGCAGTCACAGTAGAAGAGACCAACCCCCAGCTCACTACATTCTCCTTTCAGGGAGTTGTAGAGAGGGATGAGGTTCCTTCTGAGTGTCCTGCAGGGTAAACAACCCCAGCTCCCTCAGCTCTTCCTCATAAGACATTTTCTAGACCTTTCATGAGCCTTGTTGCCCTTCTCTGCACTCACTCCACCACCTCAGTGTCCTTTTTAAAGTGAGGGGCTCAAAACTGAGTGCAGTACAAACAACACCTTAGGAATGGCTCAGTCAAAAAGGGTTTAATCTGCTGAAAGGACTTGACTGGGCTGGGTAGTTCTTTTTGTGAGTGCATGGTTCATTTTTTTTTTTTCTAAGCAGTGGGCATGTGGAGGGGCTATGAGGAAGGGACAGGAAGAACAGCACCTGGAGCTCCTTCCACTCTTGCTGTGTGTCTCTCCTCACAGTGAGGCCAGCACATAAACACCTGAGCAGCCTGCGGGAAGAAAACAGAAACCAACTCACTCCCAAGTACACCAGGGTTCTTGCTTGCTGTTTTTTACGTAGTGAATCAAAAAAGCATAAGGAAATGGGAAATGGGGAAATCATGCCTCACGCTCTTCCAGAGCTTTGCAGGCCAGTACCCTGTCAGACCTGTTTTTCAAGCACAGGGGTGTAGAAATGGCTTCCTACACATACACAGGGCTACACAGGAGTTCCTCAGACCCCTTATCTTCAAACAGGAACAAGACTGAAGAAACAGATTGCCCAAACTATTTTGACATTTATGTCCGCCTTGGTCTTTTCTTCGTCCTTAGATCTGTCCTTCCATAGTCAGATAAAATGGACATAATCTTCCACGCAAAGGACAAAATCTTATGTCTAAAAGCCATGCCTGCTGCATAGCCATGCCACTGGCCATGAGATTTGGGGAAGAGTAGAATCTTCCTACCAGTAACTTCAGCTTCCTATGCAGTCAGGGAGAAGGCAAAGAAATTAAGTTTCTCCTTCCCCCTCCATTTCCAACTTGCCCTGTGCAATAGCCAGTGTGGCTAAACAAGAACGACAGGATCTTGTTATTCCAACATATGACGAAAAAAAGTGGGCCTGACATGTTCCTACCTCTGTATCAGTCTCTGCCCCTCCATCCTGCTTGTGCAAGTTTTTGTGGAGCTGCTGAGTAAAGCAGTAGCTGAAGTAGTTCAGCCTGAAGAAATGCTTTGAAATTGAAAATACAGTGATTGTTCTCAAAAGATTTGTATCCATTGTATTGCCTCATGGAGCTGCCGGAGTAAGCGGAAAGGCAGCATTCTTTGGCCAGTTTTTCCAAGATGATATGTCTGCTGGTTTCCACCATTGCTGAACCATCAGAGTCACAGGAAAAACGTTCCTATAATTTCTCTGTGTAATACAAAAGCATGGACTTAAGTCCCTGCTTGGTTACTCTCAGGGAGTCCTGCAAAACCCCATGGAGCCTTAGCCTGACACCTGCAAAATGAGCTTCTCTGCCTGAGACAGCAAGCAAGCAAAAGACTGTGGCATACTCTGATATAGTTAAAATGGAAGCCATAAAAGCACTGGAGTCCCCTGCCACCCTCAGACAAGGGATTCTGGGGCAGATTTCTGACTCTGAGGGGTGATGACCACCCATACCAGCTCAGCAAGCTGGCACAGGGCAGCTAGGCCAGCACGGCACTGTGCCCAGCTTGTCAGCTCTGAAGGGAGAGTTTCCTCACTGCCCTGGGTCATGTCTTTCTCACAAAGATTTTACAGGGATGTCATAACTATACATCCTCCCATATGCACGGTTAAGAATTAGAGCTTTCCTAATCCTGCATAATTATTAACATGAGAGCAATTAGACAGAAAGATCCGATACCTTGTTATTAAAAAGCCAATGAAGAACATAAAGAGCTACCAATTGGCATTAGAAATCTTGATTCCAGAATACTAAAACCCATAACCTGTGGAGTGTTTACTTTATATTACATGATTTATATGCTATGGGATGTGTCATTCAAATTCCACCTGTCCTGTGCTGTGTGACAACAGTATAATTCATCATATAGATCTCCAGGTAAAGGAGAAGTGACATCTTGTGTGCCTGTGTAGCCTAAACCCACATTTTTATGGTCAGACTTTAGAATATTATTTTAACTTCAGCTAAAACATTAGTTAGAGATTCTGATTTATAGCTAATTTTTTTTCATCATTGAACTGATAAAGTAAGCTATAATGAGAACTTTCTGGATGATAGATGTCATTCTTCTGAGTGGTGCTATTAGCACTTGTCCAGTTTCAGGAATATTTATTAAAGAAAAAAAAGACACACATATGGCTTGGTATAATTATGTAGCCCTTCAGAGTAAAAGAGCTGTTCAAGAGAACACATATTCCTAAAGCTATGTTTATCTCCTTTTAATTTCTATTACTTTTCCCAAGTCTGTCAGCTTTACATATAATTTTACA
Organism: Aegithalos caudatus; assembly: GCA_013389925.1. Classification (NCBI taxonomy): domain Eukaryota; kingdom Metazoa; phylum Chordata; class Aves; order Passeriformes; family Aegithalidae; genus Aegithalos; species Aegithalos caudatus. Next base: position 46,728 of record WEIU01015688.1, read on the forward strand.
TTTTGTGAAATGAAGTTGATAACATTTATTTCACAGAAATAAAGGCCAACATTCATAAACTACAATAACAAGCCAACACATGCCAGCATCTGTGAATGGAAAGGGGGATAGGAAAAAGGCCTTGTTTTGGTAGGCAAACAAATTTCAGTTTGCATTTCACAAAGGATTATCATTAGTCTTGAGCAAACTTAGTGTCTGTGGACATCTTACATTGTTCTTGTGGGCCACAGGTTTTGAAGAGCTAGCTTGACTTTGCAGACATTTCTTTGATGTAATTTAAACTCTTTTTTGTTTTGTTTTTTTTCCCCACATAGGAATTGGAAGCGTATCATAACTTAGCAGGTAGGTTATGGTAAAAAAACTTCAACAGCTACCTAATATGGCAGATATTTCTTTGGACCATGAATGGAAAGTATTACTATTATTCCTCCACTTGTATTTACTATTACTAGTATTTCCTTTCTTCTGTCCATATTATCAAATTCATTCTTCACATGGTGTTGATATTTCTTTTCTCATGCTGGTTTCTTCTCTTTATTTGCCTTATCATTAGGTATTATTCTATGTCATCATCTTCTGGAAAGAACAAGAAGCTAATAATATTTCTTGATTAGAAGTGGTCTTTGAATGGGCTTGTAATGAGGTAAAATGAATTCACCCATCTCTAGTTGTTTTTTATACAATATTCTCCTAATAGTGATAAATACTTTGACAGAATCTCCTTAATTAAAACATTCAACAAACTGAGAGCCTGTAGTAGCTGGCTTTGTAGGTTTACATACTACTGTACTTAAGCAGTAGTTGGGCTGAATTCTAGGGTAAATTCGTGTGATCTATGATTTCTTTAGGCCAAAGGTATTTTATACTGTCTTAGCTTTTTTTTTTTTTTTAATTTTAGTGTACTTAAACATCTTCAGAGTTACTTAATTACCCAGAATAATTTTGATTCACAATCACTGGTTAATGTATGAGTTATATTTTTGTCCCCTTACGTGAATCCTTTGCCCTTAGTCTTTTTTACTGTAAAAGGCTTTGACAATGTTGGGGTATGCTTCATGAGATGTACTGTTGTTTTATGAACTCCTTGTGAATAGTGCAAATATGAAAGAACTTTTTCTCTGTTGTAGGAATCAATTACAATATCTTTTATTTGCAAGCAACTGTGGGGTTTGCAGCTTTTTTCATAACATGGGGTTTTTTAGGAGAAGAAATGCAAAAAACTACTGACATAAAGTTTCCCATTGAAAGTTACTACAGCTTGTCTGTGGGCACAGAGATTTTAATTTAATTTAAAGAGTCTAGAAGAAAAGGAAATGTTACAAATAAACAAACCAAAACTACTATTTCACTGTAATATCCATGGCCCTTAGCCACAGGTGATCTAAAGTCAAGCCAGGAACACAAAACTGCCAAATTGTATACCAGCCACTGTTAGTAAAAGCAAAAACAAGATTAGCACATTGAGAAAGGTATACTATATTTTTAGAGTTAATCTTGTCTATACCTAGACTTTTCTATACCTGTGACAATTGCTCCAGAGATGTGTGATGGACTGAGAGGAACAGGAGAGTGCTTGACATAAGTGGTGCATTTGTTTGAAGTTGTAGGGCAGCAGCTCAGCTGGGTTCAAGTGAGTTCGTTGATGATACTTCTTGGAATTACTTATTCTTGGTGGTGTACTTTGATTAACTCTTTGAAAAAAATGGTGTTCAGATGTTATGAGGCAGGAACTGACAGTCATTCTGCAATAGTGTGGGAGTTTATAGTTTACTCAGCAAAAGCTTGCATGCTGGTATATTTTAGAAATGTTGGTCACCTCACTACTTGAGAACACATTCTTTTTGGAGTCTCTTAGTTCTCCAGAACAGAAATTAATTGCATAGTTTCAGATTCGATTTTCACTTACTATTTTGCCGTATTCGTAGAACCATCATTTGGGCAAGGTCTCCACTGTGTAGATGAGAAGATTTTGAACTCACATGAACCTGACCCAGCAAACTCACCTTGTTTACTGAGCACTGATAAATTCAAAGGATGGGGTCTTTCTCTTGATGAATTGACACAATATGTCCAAAGTTTTCCGATACCAAGGGAAGACCCTCACAGACCTCAGAAGTCTAGGGATCAAGCTGTAGTTTCAGATATCCAAGAATGAAAAAGGACAATGAAAAACATGAATGTCATTAGTACTGCAACCTTAATGTAGCATATATTATAGAAGCATGGTGTAAAATCATTATAAACCACATATTTACAGATATATGTTCAGGATCAAATTTCAGTTGTAGTTGCTGAAGAACTGTAATCACTAGAAAAGGCACACAGCATCATTTTAGTCTGCAAGGAATAAAAAAGATGCTTGCAACAGCATGCATCAGAGAAGAGGTTGTCAGTTTTATGAGGAAGAGAAGTGATGCACTGTCGGTAACACTCAGTCACAGCCTAGTCTTACCATGACCAGACTGCATCTGTATCCTCATGTCTACCTGTCTCCTATGTTACTTGGGCTGGACATGTGTTTGGTGGTGATAAACTCACATTCCCAAAAGCCTGCTCTGGGAAACTAAGGTTCCTAACATGTATTTTCCACTGTCTTTTGGGCATGTAGGAAGTGAATAATATTCTCCATGATATGCCCCGTGCCCCCATCCCTGTGTTGTCAGTTGTTAGTCAGTGCAGATCATTTAGCACAATGTATTTCACCTGCCAGGAGAACGTGGATCCAGTTGACCCACTTATTTCACACTATGCTGGAAATATCAGACAGTGTATCTATATATATCATATGTGTTTGCCATAACAATAGGAACCAGGACAGATCTAGCTGGTTTTGCTGCTATCAGGATAATGCTGCTAGCTTGTGAAAGGTGTTATGGGAAAACTCTTCGAATACTTTTTGAGATGAATCACAACCACTAGGTTTGGAAAATGATTAGGTCATGTAGACCAGCATTTCTCAGCATTGCATGGACAGTAATACCATTGCAACATTTAATTACCAACATTTACATAAGGAAGGAGTCAAACAAAAAGGAGGTAATACTACAGAAATATTCACAACTATTTGATTATCAATTAAAAGTCTGGTAGTTGTACAGCCTGAGGAAATCCTTCTTTTTTCAAAAAATGAAATGTTTGTTAGATTCTCCATTGATTTAAAGAGGGTGAAAAAACTGTAGACTCAGAAATACTTGGAGCAAATAAAAAACACATGAACTTTCTGTATTTGTGAGGAACTACTTAGTAATTGAAAGTAATTGATAGTCTTCCTTATAAAGTAATGAACTATGTCCATATTTACATATTCTTTGCACTGAGAAACACAAAGGCAGCATAATTTTCTTGTGATTCCCTAGTTGCTGCAAGAAGTTTCAAGTGTCATCAGCACTTGATTAAATTAAAGTTTTTCCAAGTTTTACAGCTTCATTTAAAGCTATCCTACAGGATCTTTAAATGCCAACATGTGTAGTTTCTTCCACAGAATGTAAATTTGGTGCTGTTTCTTTCTGAAAAGTTATTTTTCTCATGTGCTTCCCATAAACAGTTGCAATAAGAGTACTTTATGTATACAAAGTCACATATACAATTTAAAAAAAAAAAAAAAAAAAAAAAAAAACAAAAACCTGGAAAAAAAGAAGGCAGTGTAACAGCCATATCTTCATGTCCACTATGTGCAAAAAAGTATGAACCACAAACAGACATTTTCATCTGTGTGAGAGGTGGGCTTCTGTGATGCTCTTCAGTGTTGCTGTACATGTCATTGGTTGGGCCACTCTTAGGGGTTTTACTGTAAAATTTCAACTCCAAATGTTTGTGAAGGGAAAATAGTGATTATCTTTCAGATTAGTGAGTATCTTTCAGAGATGGAAACTCTGAGGCCATATCAAAATTAGTCTTGATGACCAATACCTGACGACTTAGATTTCTGAGAACCACATTGCAAAACAACACAAAACTGAAGGCTTTTCTTTCCTCTTTGTTCTTATGGGTAAAAGTTACATAGAAAATATTAGTTAAAGTGTGGTGAGCTGGGTATCTTGTGATTTGCTCCCAGTAGCCACAGGAAAACTTTATCTGACCTTGTGGATGTGTGGGGAGGCTTGGGATATATGCATAATGCTTTTGCTAGAGACTGCATCCTCACTGCAGAAAGGTTAATACAAAGAGTCCAGGCTCTAACCTGCCCTGCCTAGTTGATTCAGCTAGTCATTTTATGAAAAGTAACCCTTGTTTTGGAGTTAAAGGGTTCAGGTGCAGAAAAAATTAGGGAGTGATGCAAGTCATTAAATGATACAGAGGAGCTGGCAGGGAAGAAACTTTCTATTTCCTTCTTCCCACTCCCCACTTCACAGTTTGCCTCCCCCTGGTCATGCTGACACAACTAGAAGTTAGGCTGTGAAATAAACCAGATCCCTGAAATGATCCAAGTAAAAATAATCCTTCAGAAGTCTACGAATGAAGTATAACTTTAGCAGAGCTCTTGGAGACCAATTTTTAATGCTTATTTTATTTAAAATAAATAAGACAGAAATTATTAATTGTGTTATCAGTAAAACACTATTGTTAAGCATTATAAAGCAGTGCATCAGTCTTTTATCAATTCATAGATTTATTTTTTTTTAACAGCCAGAAGGGACTAAGCATTGTGGAGATGATTTCAAGTTCATAGAGAACAAATGAATTGAATTTTGAGTGAAAAATAAAAATTGACACCCTAAAGTTAAAAGTAGATTGGCAGGATATCTAAAAATGAAATACTGAGTATTTTAGAAAGAGAAAGAGAGTGAGAGCTAACCTTAATAACAAGAAAACATACAAGACCAAGTGTAAGCATTTGAAAGATAAATTTATCCCACTTAAATATTACTGCTGCTTGCTAAAGCTGTCTCTGCCTAGTTAAAAAAGATTGATGAAAAAATGCTAAATAATAGAAATGGAAAAGTGTGCATTTCATACAAGGGAAGCAGCAAACAAGAGAATAAGCAGATTGCCTAATAATCAATGTCTGTCTAAATGGTTGGTAGGGATAACTTTTAAAACCAGTGCTCTGACTCATGCAAAAGAGAAGAGATGGTAGGTAATGGCACAGGTACTTCAATAATTTGGCGGTGGTATTTTGGTTCCTAAATTATTTGTATAACTTGCACTGTATTGTAATTGTTACTTACACAAAATGCGTGTGAAAATTATGCTGTTTATGCTAGAATGCTTAAATTGTCTGTGAAAGACAAGGTGATCAGAAAAAATTCATTAAAAGTGCCCTGACTGAAAGTGTAGTCTCAAAAGGGGGTTTTGGCCCTATACCTGAATGCTGCAACTTTCTGTTTTCAGTCTGCTTAGTTTCTTCGATTAGAGAGCACAGTTACAAAACACTTATTCAAGGAAATTTAATTTTGATTCCTGCAGCTTAGGAGGCTTCAGCATAATTTTTTCATCTGCTTCTCCATTTCACTCACTTGAACAACTTTCTCTCCTCTGTTTGAGTTGAAGCAACCTTTCATCAGCATCATTCCAACCATCTCTTTCTTTCAGCTTCATCACTACCAGATGGCATGATGTAGTATTAACCTGTTTACATTTTAGATTCTCTCCTCCCACACAGTAGGTAGCTGGGACTTGTTTGGCTACAAAAAAAAGAAAAAAAAAAAAAAAAAAAACAAAAAAAAAAAAAAAAAAAAAAACAAAAAAAAAAAAAAAAAAAAAAAAAAAAAAAAAAAAAAAAAAAAAAAAAAAAAAAAAAAAAAAAAAAAAAAAAACAACAAAAAAAAAAAAACCAAGTGGTGGGAAAACCTCCTTTGTTTTCTGGAGAAATTTTAGGGGGAGAGTGAAGGATTCTCTGTATTTTACAAAACAGAAAATAAACCCAAATTTACTGAACCCTTCTATATTGCATGAAATTTTGTAAGCTTTCCACAGCTTTGAGTAAAGGACTAACAGAGAAGGGTTTATCTACAATGCAATATAGTAATGAGATGTTTCAGATGTTTCAGATTATGACAGTTCAGCCTTTTCTGGAACGGAAATATAACTCTTGAATGTTAGTGCCATTTCATAACCATTTATTGCTGAACTCTAATAATATTTTTTTCTTTAGAGTGTCATTTTATTCTTTGCATATTCATTAGGGTCTTGTTCTCAGCCACAACTTCTAAGACCTAATCTAACATGAACAAAACAATATTTAAATCAAAAAAATTTTGAACTCAGATTAGAGCACTCATATCTTTGCAAGCTCTTTGCCTTGGTGCCAGGTAATATATTTCTCCTTCGTACATGAATACTCACATGGTTTTACTAAGCTATATGTGGTAGATACCTTTGCAGTATTTCTTTCCCACATCCATATTTATCAAAAATCATTTCAAAATGCTAATATAATCTTAAATGTTGGGAAGAAAATATCAGTTACAGGGGCAATTTAAAAGGGTCAATTTTCATTTCAGTTTACTGAAATGTGTTTACTTCTTCTAAATGTTGAATTTTAACACTTGCTATTTTTATCTAGGTTCTGGGCTTTTTGTGACCATTGTTTGGAGAAAGACAAGAGAACAGCGAAAGATTGGATGAAAAAGATTTACAAGACCTTTTCCCTCATTAGTTACATCCATGTAATTATAGCAAAGCACTGAGTGGGTACCACTTTGCCATGCACCTGAAGCATTTTTTCCTTGACAGTGCACTGACAGTTTAGTAACACAGCCCCTACTGTGACTGACAGTTGGTTTTGGACTAAATCATATAAAATTGAATAGGAGACGGTGGCTATTGGCTAGTTCAGCCAAAGTCTACTTGGTAGAGTAGATTAACCTCCATGAAGCTTTGCATTATTGCACAGCTCCATGCGATGCTGGTGTCTGCAGCATTGTTTTACCCTTAGCTTGGCTACTAAAAGTAGCCAAAGGCAGTGCTGTAGAAAAGCAGAGAATCACTGGAAAGGCTTTCTTTAGCAGCAACAAAGATTACATGTGTGCCAAACACATCAATATGGCAGATGACCTGACAGAACTGGTAGTTAAAACAATTTAGCCTTCTTAGGAATGTTGTTCCTGGGATAAAAGCTCAAACCTCAGCTCACTCAAAAGGAAATTATTCTAGAGCATCGTTTCTGTAGTTAACACCTTAGGACGGAAAAATGAGTAAGTGAATACTGTTGCTTCAACGCTTTTATCTACTTCATTTAGTATTTTCCAAGAGCCAGTTGAATGCCATCTGAATCTGTAAATTACAGAAATGTAAAGCATTTAAGTCTGTTGACTGGGGATAAAAGCAAATAGAATATTTCTATTGAAGAAGCCAAATATGAAGGTGATCTGAGAAACTGCATTAATGTAAGCTTTTGCCTAGGATCACAGATGAGTCTAGTCATCTGTGATGGAGATCTATAAAGAGATGAGAAAATGAACAGAACAGTAAGAAGAGGTTGAGTAGAAACACGGTGTAAGTCCTGTCATCTGACCTCTGCCAGCAGAGCCCAATGTTGATGGGAGCACCTGTGTGTTTTTCCAAACCAAGTTTGTGCTCTTCTCAAGGGTGCCAGGACTGCAAGATTAGGGCTCCCAGGTGATCTGCACAGACCCCAGTGAGGGAGGAGTTTGTCATATAGTAAAGCCTAGGTGTGCTTTACTTTAGACACATAGACCAGTTGAAATTCAAGGCAATTAAAAGTAGGAGCCCAGGGTTCAACTGCTTTCTTCCAGATTAGGCATCAAGTTCATGGAATAGATTAGAGTAGCCAAGATATCAGCCCCAGGTTGCTGAGTGTAACACAGACACTATAGGAGAGCAGTGCCCTTCTGCTGCAGCAGCTGCAGGCCAGGCAGGTGGCAGGAAGGTATCTCCTGCCTTCAGGAAACTGATCTGAGAGCCTAATTTCTCAAAAAAGATGTAGGCACCTGCATCAGTTAGTTCAGGGTGCTGAAGTTAGAGAACATGATTACAGCCCTCAGGAAGTATTTACATAGACAGTTGGCCTTGTGCATTCACCCTTGGAAGTACACATCCTTTCCTCACTGTTAGTGACCTTTCACTCCTGCCACCAAGACTAAAATGGGATTGAGTCTACTGTCATGGAATGCTGGAGTCCTTTCCCCTCTTCTGACTCGTGTCCTTCTCCAGGAGAGAACTTTATTGAAGTGAAGCAATGGCAAAACTCTGCCTGATGCTGAAGCCTGCAGCTTCAGGCTGTCTTAATCCAGGCTGCTGTATCTCACCTCGTGTGCTTGGCCTCTGTCTGACTGCGAATTCCACTTAATTTGAATTCACACAGGGTGGAGGTGATATTTGTGCAGAGAGGTGGGGAAAATCCCACCCTTGAAAAAATGCTAGGATGGTGAAAAGGGGGCCTGTTTTATACATGGCCTTTGGCAGGTTCAAATGTTCAATTTGAAGCAAAATCAGGCTTGAAGCATGGGTCTTTATCTTTCATGTGAGTGTCCTAATATCCTATACATTACTGGCTTCTCCAGAGTTGCCTTAGAACACTTATTTCATCCTGATACAAAGAGGGAAATTTCTGAATTTTTGGCAGGATAGTAAAACCACCCAGCTACAGTCTTAAGGCATGCACCCTCTCTCCATGGGAGGTGAGCAATCACACGCCACGCTGTTCCCTCAGGTACTGGCCCAGCTCCACTGGCTGATAAAGAGGGATAATAGGTCTACAGCCCCACCTCCTTCCTTTGCCTTTTTGACATCCTGCTCCCCAAATCTGAGTGACAACAAAGGCTACCGTAGTTCTTGCGCTACCTAGGACACCCACAAGGCAGCCTGTCAGGTCCTGCGTGGATGCCAAGGCTCAGCTGGGAGCAGAACCTCCACAACACAAACAGCTTTGGAGACTCAAAAGCACTTCTTCCTCCCTTTTCCAGCCACTGGCAGCATCACCCTGGGCTATCTGAATTATTCCAGGGTCCGAAGTTTCCTTCCTACCCTGCCATTCCGCTCCTGCATCACATGTCCCCTACTGTCCCAACCTCCCCCGTCAGAGGGGTGAAATTAGACAGGCATTGCGAAGGCTCCCATAAAGCGGAAAGATAATGACTGCTCCAGCCAGCGCTGGCAGCCGCGGCACAAACTTCCTGCACAGCACTGCCAATGTAGCTCGCTCCTGACTGCGACACACCTGCTTGCTGAGAGATGTGCTGCCCGTGCCAGGGCTGCCCACCGCTCCCGAACAATGCACACGGCCGAGGGGAGCCAAACCACCCCATTCGCTCCACTTTCAAATGCAAAGAGACAAATTCAGGCCTACAGCTCTCAGCCCTGATGTAGTAACACATCCTTTGCATCCTTACCACCTGTGTATGTGCCACATACCAAACCGGGAAGTCACACTTTTCTGTCTGTCGAATCTTCTGCGTGATTTACAGAACATCACCGAGCACATTTTAAGAGAATACAGTGCTGAAACATGATTTTCAGCGAATCTTTTATTATACATGTACCAGATCATATCTGCAGTGGAAAAAGAAAATTCTAAAAGAAGCCCAAACAAAAATAATAGAACAATTATTGTTTAAAAATTCTGATTGCCTATAAATTATAAGCCTATTCAGCTCTGTGACAATTTATGTTTTCATTTACGAAACCATTCTTGTTATTAACTTTCAATCTTGTTTACTGAGGGAAGTAGGAATACACCAAGCAGGCAAATCATTTTAAACCACGTCTTGAAAACCTAGGGTTATGGCACACAGGACACGTTTATAACCACTGTTTCAGAGCCCATGATAAGTTTAAAATGGGGCCCTATTTCAAACAACAGGGGTTGGTTAGGACAAGGCAACTTACCATGAACGCAGTTTCTAATGTAAAAGTGTCAATGTGCTCGGTATATTCATAATGTGTTTATTCTCATTACAGTTTTCAATTTGTCAGTGTTTTACTGGCATGCAACCACAGAGCACAGACAGCTATTGCTGGTTAACCTTGTTATTGCAGACAAGTTACAAGTCCTGACAAGAGTCTGATAACTGTGCCTACTTATTTTAAGCCATGCATGAGGAAAGGGTAGGAGGTTCAAAGTAAGTTATGCTTTCCTGTGTGAGTCCCCATATGATCACTCAAAGTTACTGTAAATATAAAAGCAGAAGTGCCTGATTGCCATTTTGTCATTGTGACATTAGACAAGAAGGTAATCAAAAGACAGAATCCAAAATGAGGCTGAAGTTACAAAAGCGTAAAACCCTGAAGCCTCAATCCTCTAAAGCAAATGTATGGATTAAGTCACCTGTGCAGGTCTTTGCAGGATGGAGGACTCATTCACTTGCAAATAATCTGTCCTGGAATCTATATCCCAGAAGGAACAGTGACCAAACAGGTAAAGAGTGGAAATTACTATTTCTTATGGAAAGAATATGCTTTTTTTCCTCCTCCTCATTTTCCTCTTGACACACTACTTATTCATCTGTCACAGCGCCTTGTTGTATCCTGGTATAGACTATAAACTTGCTGGGTCAGAATAATCTCTTTTCCTATTAATTTAACAAAACCAAAGCAACTTATAAAAAAGCCTGTGATCTAGCTCTGATCTTTGACTGAGGCCACATATCACTGCTGTAATGTAAATATGATCTTACTAGTTGACCAAATGCTTCACAGCAGTTAAATAATAAATATACAGTCATGGAGGAAAACAAAACAAAACAAAACACAAAACAAAACAAAACAAAACAAAAAACAAAAAACAAAAAAACAAAAAAAAAAAAAAAAAAAAAAAAAAAAAAAAAAAAACCAAAAGTTTAGGCAATTCCTGGGTTCAATTTCACAGATGATGGTAAATCAGATAACACTCTTACAGCTTCCCAAAAGGAGACATGTAAACAAAATCTTTTTTAATATTTAGAGACACTGGTCATGTGCTGTTCTTTAAAAGTGAAGATTGTGGATGTGCAGCCCTACAACTAAGGACTCATTTTTTATGTACATTTTGTCATCTAAATTAAAAAGCCACCAAGGACTGCTAAGGAAAAAATAAAAAGGAATAAAAATTAAGAATAGGAAAAAAAAAAAAAAAGCCATCAGTCTCTTAGAAGCATCTGCCAGTGGCCATTTGCACATAACTTCTGATTGTTGTCCTGCTGTGGAGAAGAAATGGTGCTGTCCTGTGTATATCTTTGTATATCTTTGGTTTCAGCAGAACTTTCTTATCATTAAGGTCTAGTAGAGGTCCTACAACATGAGACCCAACATATGGGACATAGAGCAGAGACGGCCAGGATTCTGCTCCCAAACAGCATCTGACACCACTTGGAAATCCTGCTTCTTCAGTCCAGGAACATGCTGCCACTGGAAAAGCAGTATCTTACACATACAACATTCTTTCAATGAAGGCCAATTTTACCAGAAAATTAAAAAATATAATTTAAAAAANACTCAGAGAGCTGTGAAGCTGCTGTAAAATTAAAATTAAGAAAACCCTTTTCTCATTCATCTTTTAATGTTCCTTTAAATTAGATGGAGGGGAGAGATAGTTACTTGCTTCACCCTCACCCTTCTCCACCCTATCATTTAACCAAGAAAGACTGATTTATAACAGCAGTAACTCCCGTACTATTGGACATCTACAAGTTTTTCTGTTTGCAATTTTACCTCACATGGATAGATACTGCAGACTTAACACGCTTCAAAAAGTTAGAACCATTTAATGAACTACAACTAATGTGACTACACTTCTGAGGACATGCAGTTCTCTCAAATGTGTTTCCAAGTGAAATAATGCTTCTGAGATTTATTATAACACTTTTTTTTTTTTTTTTTTCCTGAAATTTCTGGGCTCAACTAGTTGGAAAGCTGAGAGTGGTGCATACAGCCATCTCCTTTTTAGCTCTGGACTGGACCATTTTCAAGATAAATGGCTTTAAGTAGAATTGTGCTTAAATTGTTCTTAAGTATTTGAACACTGGTTATTTTCCTCTTTGAAATCTGTTTTGAGACAAGCTTGGTTTAAAGAAAAACCAAGATAGACTAAATGCAAATCTGTCAATTACTGCATTTTTTGTTTTGCAGTCCTACAAGTGTTTTTGCATTAGGTACTCCAACCCAGAGTAGAAATTTGCCACATCATTTCACAGAGCTTCAAGATGGAACACCTATTCTTCTGATAAAATGTTTGTTTAGAGAAACCTCCCAAGCTCCTTAGTGGCAGTTTTGCCACCTTGGTAAATATTTATAAATGAGTCACAAGCCTCTGAACAAAAACTTAGCATTGGAAACCTGATTGAAGCACTTAGTACTCGTATTCATATTTCACTTGCTGACCCTGTATCTGCACTTTTATGGGAAAATCAAATGCTTTTCATTATTACATTCAATTTCTGTCTTATATTTCAAGCCACATCTAAATTCTACTCCTTGAGGTTCATGATGGTATGCTTCATTTTGAATCATACAGTTGTCAGCACCACGGGTCTTGGGTAAAGTTAATCACACCTGATGAAGCTAAACCACAGGGGACTTTTTTGGGAGTCTGGGAGAGTGAAATGGCACATTTAAATCGATTCTGTTTATATCCAGAGCACAAAAGAAACTTACTTTTATACTCTGACATACCTCAGTATCAGGAGGTGAAACATTAAGAATAACAAGGAATAAAGGGGAGTCACAGACATTCCACCAAAGCAAATATACTTTTTTGTACATGAGATTCCATGCTAGGGTTAATCCCATTTTTAGCTCTGTGGCTGACAGTCCATAGGGACTGTGGTGTCTCCACACAGCTATGCTACATAGGTAGCTCATGTAACTCTCATTGGACCAGTAGATTCACATGGCAACACAGTTTTGGAAAAACATCAGACTTAAATTAAGATTGTTTTGGGATTTTTTGTTGTTGTTGTTGTTTTTCTTTTTTTAATTAGGTGCCAAGGAGAACTTAAGAATGATATGAACTGTTTGAGGTCCATCACCAAGGGATTCCTGGCCACCATTCTGTCCGAGTTGTTCACAACTTTGAAAAGCCAGCCCAAGTTTTCTTAGCCAGTTTCATCTCAGGATCAAAACAGAATTCCTACCAATGAGGTTCTCTGAAATGAGAGGAAAAAAAAAAAAAAAAGGAATATAGTCTCAGTTGCAATCCTCATACTGATCTTCACGAGGCCAAGATCTACATCTATATCTACATCTACACCAACCACAACCCCCCTGATGCAACTGAGGATGCAGAGATGTCAGGCTGATCACTTTTCCTGTCTTTGTAAAAGAATGTTGGGGACATCAATCCCAACAGAAGTTGCAATTGGAAAATGAGCCTCCTACAGAAATGCAGGGAATGTGCCGGAAGGAAAAGACCTTTCTTTCAGGCATGCCAAGTAAAACCACAGCAGGCATTCTCTTGCAGGTCTCTTTACTACCTGGACCTTTTAGGTGTTGGAATTATATACTTCCTGATCTGTAGCAGAACAAAACAAAACAAGTGTAAAACAAAGAAAAGGATTTAGTTTTTTCTGCCCAGTGCCTTAGACTTGGAAGGATGTGACAAAAAAAAACCCTAAAGTTGAGGGCAAGCAAGACAAGAGAATTAATGGCTAAATAATTAACATTCTTACTATTACAGTCACAACAGCTGATGGACTGAGGGCAGGCTGCTCATAAAAAGGTGAGGTATATAGGACACCATGGAGGTTTGAGTGGACAGTAATACAAGTGATACAGAGTGAAAAAGAGTGTTCTATTTCCATCAGTGTGCAACCTGCTGACATGGTTTTAAACAGTGCTACTCTTACATAAAGTGTGTTAAAACATGGTAATTAGTCTGAATTGTAGAGTAGTTCATTTTTCTAGTGCTGATGATCAGGATTGCAGGAAGAAAAACTATGAAGACCATAAACTAAGTGCAAGCCAATATGGGAATACCTCCATGTTTGTGGACAGACTGCCCCATTTATTGCAAAGGCATTAACTTGGACATTTCTCATGGTGTTTGAAAGGGTAACAAGATTATCCTCAGCAATATCCCAGTTAAGAAAGTGTGAAGGAACAGGCTGATTATCAGAAACAGCACAAATATTTTATTTTCCTGCCTGAAAATAGTTGAAAGCAATAAGAACAAGTATCTGGTGCCAAAAAAATACAAATATTATCACTCCAGCATGGGATTCATGAGCCAGCTCTCAAATTTGAGTCCAAACATTACTGACAATTCTTTAAAAAAAGTTCAGAAACATGTTTTTAAAAAATTCAAATGTTTCTGCAATTACTGTTTTCATCCAGATCACAAAGAAGAAGTATCAGAACGTGAAGAGAAAGGTCTGGCAGTCCTGCTGAGCAAGATGAAAACACAAGAAGAGCTAGAAGACTCACAAAAACAAACTACCCCTCCCAACAGGTTTTTCGGTGGGTCTTTTTTTTCCTTTTCCCATTTCTCCAAACAAAAAATCAGGAAAAGTGTTTGTATATTGAGGATAATATCCCTACATTATTTAAAGTATTTTTCTCAATACTAATTACTTATTAGAATATTATTTATTCGTACTTGCCAAGGGTGTCCTCTCAAACTGACTGAGATCAAAGGAGCATTAAGGCAAATTCCCCTGCTTCACCCCATTTTCTGGGACAGCTGTAGAGAGCTGTGAGAGAGAGGACAAGCCAGTCCCTGGTGGTGCCCACATCCTCTGGGTGGCTGCAGAGGTAAGCAAGGGTCCCAAGAGGTTGCACAGGCATCTCCTCATACAGGAACCGCAGAGATCCACATGCCAAATGTGCATGTTGCTGAGCCCTGGATGAGCTGGGGTGGACAGACAGCAGCTTGTCACCATTGTCCGCAGAGAGAAGGGACAGAGGGAGATGCCTGAGCAGTTCCCGGGGTGGGATCCGAGAGGAGCAAGGACTGGGGCTCTGGAGGCAGACTCAGGCACAGGTGTCTGCCACCAGAGTGCCGGAGGGAGGGTCACCTCGCCAGCGTGGGTCCAGATGGCATTGCACATGGCTCTCCTCTTGCCGGAGCCGTGTCTACTGAGGCAGCACCTAAGGTCACGGCGAGCCTTGGCAGAGACCTTGCAGACCTCCCTCTATCCCCACAGTTGCTTGGATTTGGAAGGCCAGTGGGTTTGCAAACGACAAGCTGCTCTCCCTCAAGCTGGGGAGAGCTACCTGGTGACCTTCCAGAAGACAGTGCCTACCAGCCTTTGCCCTGGCATGAGCAACTTGCTTGCTTCAGGAAAAGTAAAGAAAAAGCAAAGCAAAACACAGTGGTGCTCCTCCACCTATCTCAAAACTACAGGCAGAGGATCAGTCATTCCTTACCTATGAGACCACTGCAGCATTATTTGGCTTGTGATAGGCACCCAGAGCAGCTGAGAATATTGGATCTGGGCTCAGAGGTAGCAGCTCTCACCAGCCAGATACTGTGCACCAGGCATGGAGTTAATGCTGGTGCTTGTCAAGGAGCCTTGGGTGGTTAATATACTGCCTGATCAACTGGTTTTGATGCTCCCAGCAGAACTAGCATTTTCTACTCTAGGCTGGAACATTGTGTTCTTCCTCCCTGCCTTCTCCCAACCCCGTGAGTGGTCATATACTGCAGAGAGTGTGCATATTGGTGGGACCTTCACACGGGATCAAGTGTTAGGATGGCTTCCACAAGGATACCACAGTGACTATGGGAGTGGGGACATGTCTAGTGGTATGTCATGCAGTGTGTGCTCCAGGGTTGACATTGAAACAGTCCAGGACACTGCAAGGGTACCTCTCTTATGATGAAATGACAGCAGTCAGAGGAGGCGATCCTCTCCAGGTCGCCAGTAGTTAAAGATACCTTGAGATACCTTGAGATATACTGACAGGATAGTCAAACTTCTGCCCAGGACCACAAACCCCAGGAGTCCTGTGCCTTTTACATAGTTTTAATGGACTTTTTTTACAAGTTCAAAAACCAGGAAAATATGACCTAAATATAATGAATACAGCTACAACTATACTATAAATCACTCAAGCTGAAGCAAGACTACTGTACTGGATGGTGCTGTGCACTTCAGTGAAGTATTAATATAAAAGGAGGAGTACCAGCTTAGCTTATAAAACATTCCTCATTCTCATCCTTGAGTTTAATTTGTTGTTGAGGTACATGCCACAGGTTGAGCATTTCAGCTCATTTAAGGAGTTATGACCCAGCACCATACCATGGCTACTGTATTCCAAAAGACTGAACATCACTGTTAATCACAGCTTCCCAGCAGATCCAGAGAGGGAATACCATAAAATTGTTTAGTAAACAGTGCATCTGCTTTGAATAAAGATGAAAGCCCAATTTGAAATATTTGAAAGTAATTTTTAAAGAAAAAAGAAAAGGCATAAATTCTTATTACACGTTTCCACAAAATCCTTTTTTGCTGCTATTACTGAGTACCTTCCTGGGATAAATGTGTGGTTTACAGCATTTACATTACAATGTATAACTTTTAGCACTCACTCACTTGATGCTGTAACACATGCAGAGACACATTTTTTTTCTCCTCGATCTTCTTTTGGATATGATTTCTTAAGGCTTGTCTACTTGGGGAAAGTTAAGCAGCATAGCAATTCTAGGATAACTACTCTGTGATAGCTCCCTGTGGACACTTCTTTGCAAGAAAAAAAAAAGACTTTATTTGGGAATAATTGCCATGCGTTGTGACTAGTGGAATAATTATTCTAAAATAAAAACCAGCCTAATTCCAAGATAAAGTATATGCACCCATGCAGGAGGTTTTGTCTGTTTGCTTGGGGTTTGGGTTTTTTACCACAGAATATGAATTCTGTACAAGAGTAGCTAGAACACTTTCTTTTTCCCCTAGAATAGCTAAGTTAGTCCATTTTTCCTTATAGATAAGGTTATGATATTGAGTTAAATAAAACATATGTTACCTGAATTCTTGTTAGTTTGAAATGTAGTTTTTCTCAGTCCAAAATATTTGTGTTGGCAGCCAGTAACAGGCTGATGTTCCTTTCCTTGACAAGGATTTTCCATTCTTTGTTAACAGGAGGACTTGTCCTCCCCAACATATTCTTTAGGTAAGAAATCTGTAGCTGGAAGCCAAAGTGTTACAAATTCTATTTTATAGGATCATGCTGAAAATTGTCTTCTTTTTTGTATATCTCTAGCAAAAAGAGCAATTGTCTCTGGCCCATAAATCCAGACAAATCATACTGTGACTGGCAAACTCTTATCTAATAGTGTTTTGTCTTTCTTTTCTGCCTTAATGCAACTGGCTATTTATTTTAAGCAATTAGGTAATAGACAAAGATTTGAGAAGGCCTTGATGCTTTGCCTGTTAAGCAAAGCTGAAATAGCTCTCCACCTGGCTGAGACACCAGCCAACCACAGGCATCTCTCCTGGTCTTGTAGCACCAATCTTTCTCCAAGTTCACTCAGGCATTTCCTACCTCCTGTATTTATGACCTCTCCTGCCTTTGTATTTTAACTGGTTCTGCTCTCAGGCTGTGGGTGGAGAGAAATGTGCAAAACCACCTGCCCATGATGATGTGTTTCCATTCAGCTTCAGGAAAAAAAGGTTTATTCAGTAATTAAAAACTCTTTTTTGTCTTTGGATATGTCTAAGCACTTTTAGCAGAGCGTAAGACATGCAAACAGATCCATTCCTCATCCATCTTCCTGGCCTGCCTTTCCCTTTTAAAGACATTCTGTAATTTTTGGTGGAAGGTGAACTTCAGGGTCCTTAGTCCTTTCATAATATGGCCTTTCATTTCCCTTTTACCCTTTAGCATTTTTAAGAAGATCTGACAGCAAGGGCTGTTTCAGATACAGAAATGTTTTCAGATACAGAATGCATTCATGATTCTAATAGTGTTTTCATACACAAGCCAATGGAGATATTTAAAGCATCCCATCAACCATAAGGAGTTAAATTCAACTGTCTTCAATATGAATCAGCTTTATGTGCAGATGAATTGCCAGGCAAAGAACAAACTGCAAATGTTGCTCCTGATTCTGTGTACACCAGCATTTTTGGTAATTTTTAAACATTCTATATTATCTTTTAAACAACAGATGGTGTTAATAAAATTATAAACCACACCCCATAAAATACCAAACAGCAATAGCATTTTCCACGGAAGTAATACAAGGTATAATATTTCTGCATTTATGAAAAGCTGAGCCTGAAAAACATTCAGGTTGCAAAAGATAAGACCCAAAATACTCCTTTTCATTTCTTGCTAATGCAGCTTCAGCATTTTAATTAGTATCAATTACTGCGAATGGAGTTTTTGATGTGTTTTAACTTGTTCAAAAGTTTCAAAAAAGAAAGTTTTTATTTGTTTGGTATTAGTCTCACTGCAAGTTCAGATGTGCAATGAGTAAAAAAAAAGAATCTACTTTAAGAAATGGAGTTTGCTTTTAATCACTTAAGCTGAAAGAGATGGATGACATGTAAAGTTTTCTGTGAGCTCTGAGTATTAAATTACTTAATAAAAGAAAAGTAAAATTTGGCAATGCCAGGTAAGTAATCAGAAAATAATGAAAACACTCTTAAATAGGTGACAAGTCAAAGCTCTATCTAAAGGGCCAATTAATATTCCAGGAAATCTCACATTAACTTTGATCGAAGCAAGAGCTTTTGGTACTTCCACAGATGGAAAAAAATGCAGACTAGTCAACGTACAGATCTTTATTCTACTGACATTTTTCAGCAGTTTATAAACTAGATGGAAACACACTGTCTTTCTCCTTCAGACTAAACTTGCGGTCTGAATATCACTCCAGAACACTACAGTAGTTTCTCAGCTACAGTATGGATATGGAGACATATGGACAAAACAAGTGTCTTCTATACATGCAGGAGAATGCCACCAAGCCTGTCATCACTTAGGTCATTCAGCACTTCCTCTGCCTATTTTGAGTCCAGCCTGCTGCTGTATCACACTATGCTGAAGGGAGAATCTGTTTCTTCTCTCCTCCATCTATCTTTCTGATATTCACAAGGCAGTTCTCTTTCCCCCAGAAGCCCAGCAGTCATGGTAGTTCAGCTACTGATCTAAAAGAAATGAAAGTGAAGAGTGTTAGAGAGCTGGGCAAGGAGTCTGGTAGTGAGGATGTGAGTGTAGCTAGACTGCAGCACAATGAAGTGTGAACCCAGTCAGACTCTGCACTTAATTATGGAAAGCAGTGATTATGCAGGATGAAAGTCTCGTCTCAGCCAACTGCTGCCAGGTCTACCTGTCTTAAGGTGTTCCAGCAAGGTGTGTGGCTGAATCCTCATAGCTCCACCCTCCTTTTGCAGTCTCCTGTGGCATGTGTGCATCTTCATTTTATAGCGTTCAGGGCTAGTCCTCTGAGTGCAGTTTGTATGAGTCAAGAGACTCACGCTGGCATTACTGAGATCAGAATCTAGCCATTTGTATGTCTGAGCACATATTCTCCTTGAAACAAGTTTGTGGTAGTGTATTCAGGAATGTTTCGCACTCAGGTTCAGATCTGGTTCCAGCTGGAGTTCCCTTGTAATGTTCCAAATCTCATTAAGTTAATGAGAGTTTTTTTCTAGCAATTCCAATGGGATTCCCTGTTTCTGTGCCCACATCCTCAGCTCAGCTGCGCACTCAGGGAGCCGGGGTGAGTGCTGGGAACGAGAGGTCACACTCCATCCTGGCTGTTCCCTTTGCAGCAGGACACTGAGAAGGAAGGTAAGGCAGACAAGTAGCCACTCCTGCCTGCTTCCCTCATGCCTTGCCTTCCCCAGTTTATTCTGTTTATTTGTGCGGTCAGAGACTTGAATTTAGGAATAGAGGGGTAGGACATTTGCACAAGCAGAATTAAAATGAAACATGAATTCTGCGGGGAGTGCACACTGACATTACTGTGATGGGAAAAGGTATGACCCCCACCTGCAGGTCAAGTTCAATCATTTAACACATGCTTTTTTCCTTTCCAACTCTATTATCAAATTGCCCTGTCACACCTGGCTGCCTTGACCATCCCAAAATAAAAGAGACCGCAGATAGAGAGCTTGCCCTCAGATGAACTGGGATGGCTGGAAACCTTGCACAGCAGGTGACAAAGCTGACATTTTCATGGAAAGAAGGCTGTAGTAATCAGGACAGTCAAACCAGTACCTTTAATGAGAACTAGATTCACCCACACAAACAAGTTGAATGGGCTCAGAGATACGTATCTTCTCATATCCAAATCATATACTTCCTATTAGCACTACAATTATTATACAGACTCACTAAGAGAAGACAATCTTCCTAAATATTTATTTAGTGTTGATAGAATTGCTTACAAAACCTCTCTCTCATTCTGAGAATCCCTTACAAGACTCCCTTGTTCCCAAGTTCATTATTGCTACTTATATTATTACTGTAAATCTTTCTAATGCCTCAAATGCTTGGCTCAGAAGAACATTTTTATAATGAGGGTGGGGCAATGCAAAACTTTTCCTTTCCTAATTCATTGCTAAATTGTATTTGCAAGTTCAAATGCCAGAGTGATGAAATCACAATATTATTCATTGGATTTTGTGTGATTATTTGGTAGTGTTGTAGGGAACGTATCTATAAAACAACATGAAAAGCAAAGCAACAGAGCTGTAGGGGTTTTCCGGAATTTCTCTTCCGCACACATCAATTTTACTGGATGACTGTCCTGAAAGATTTATGCTTTGTGTTTTGAGGGCCAGGTTTTAAATGGCTTCACAGAATAAAAATATTAAAATTTAAATGCAACTTTTAAAATGTGTGTTGGACCTTTGGGCCTTCTGAAGAGGTCAAGTTCAAGACACTTATAAAAAGACCATTCCCAGAGAGACTGCATGGGAAAGCCTATTAACATTACTGCTTTCCCTTTATTTCCCCTTTGATCATAAAATAAGGTTATGGGTGGCAAAAGCTGTAATGGTGGGAAGATCCCAAATAGGATAGTATGATTTAATCTACTGAATATAAAAAAACCCAAATTACCAGCAACAATATGGTGGGTTACCAAGCAAGAGTATGGCTACAAAGTACCTTACTCAGGAGAAACAAAAACAATAACGGGGGGCAGGGGGAAGCCCCATAGAACCCCACAGTAGGAACAAGATTTGCTTTTTTGTTTGGTTTTTGTTGGGTTTTTTTTTGGGTTTTTTTTTTGTTTTTGTTTTTTTTTTAAGGAAAAAGAGAATTTTCATTCTACTTCTTTTATTAAGTCTTACTTTGTCCATATGACAGAAACCATAACTACTATTTAAAGTGTTCCTAAATATTGACTAAAAATAAACAAGCTCTGCATCTGGCTTAGAAAATACCAAAGGAAAATTCTCTGTTTAAGCTAAGGACATGACTTGAAATCTTCATATTCCACACAGAGGATATATCTTTTTCCTACTTCTGCTGGTCTAATAGTGATAGTGAGCGATTTAGGGGAAGACAGGGAGAATCTAAATGAGCAGTTCTGAGCTCATTTTCACCCAAAGAAACTGGCTTTGGACTCTATGAACTTTATAAATTCTTCAATTTCTGTTAAGGCCATTTTTTATGATGTGGGTATCAAAAGGTCCCCCAGTACAAAATAGACTTAAGTTCATTGATTTTAGATAGTCCCATCTAAATAAAAGCAAAATTTGCCTCTGAACACCTCTAGCAGAAAACTCTGCTACTGTCATGAATATCTTAAATGTAATCTTTTTTCTTTTAATTAACATTCTAAAGAGAAGAGGAAGTTGGAAATCCAGATAAATCTGTTATGAGTCAATTAAGAAGCCAGGATTAGCATATGCAATCAAGATGGGTGCAGCAAGATTTCATGGAAGAGTTCATGAGGAAGCAACCAGGACATATCATTTGCATGGGCAGCCTCCTTGGTTTGTGTTCTGCTCAACCTCAGTATTGTTGACTTGACTCACTGCATGAATATTGCCCAGCAGTAGCAAACCACGATTTCATTTTCCTGCTTGCACAGATGCAATTTACCTTCACATGCGGTTTTAAAAGAGACAAATCATGTGAACTATGACCAACCATAGTGGTGCTTTTCTTCTTTCTGTAGATATTCATTTTAATAAAATCTCTTCCTAACCTCCAGTTGTTTGAATATCATCAGCAGATAATGTAGACTGTCTTACCCTTTCCTTGATCTGATTAATGATACTGAATACCCCCCTGGGACTAAAGTGGGATACTTCACACGTAGGCCACCTCAGCAATGGAAGCCTTTAACAGGGTGTGATTGATTAGCAGATGATATAAAAGGAATTGATGAACTCACACAACTTACTATCAGTCAAGCATTTATATTCTAAAGCCAATGTCCAATCTACAAGAGAATGCAGCACTTTATTTTTTTGGGGGGGGTCTTCTTTTTTTTTTTTTTTAATTTTTATTTTGTAGTAAAGTAAAAAATACATGACATTTATGGCACAGAGCTTGAAATCTTTTACATTTTTAGCTGATTATTCTAGAATTTGGTCATTGTGGAGCATATGCCTGCTTTACCTTTTCTACAAATAAACTGAAAGCATGAGTATCCTGGGACAAAAAGCAAATGTTTTCCTAGGTTCACCTTTCACAGAAAGAAGACTTCAAGCCATTTAAAATGTGACACTCAACGGTAATAAAAATAATTAAGTATATATGTGTGATCTCAATTGTTTTGAAAAAAGCTGTCCATAACACTGCAGAACAATACAAATTTAGCACAGCTGCTGAAAGACAGTCACTACTGAACTCATTTTCAACATATGGTGTGATTTTTGCTTAGATCTACAGATTGAGGGAGTTTGATGAAAACTAAACAATCGTTCATAAATCTCAAGCCTCGGTTACCATGGTTCACAGGAAGCCATACACCTAATGCCAGTTAAGAAAACTATTTGTTTAGCAATGACTACTACATGATTATAGAACATGAAATAAGAAAAACTGAATTTCAGCCACCTGAAGCAGTGTTAGAAGATCATGCCTCCTTTTGCTGATTTCACAGTCAGTACTTATGATAGGCTTTGCACAACACTGCTTTCCCTTGTATCGACCAAGACTTACGTTGATACTGGTGTAACACAAAATTTTATCCCTTCACATTCAACAAAGAAAATCATACTACATCACAAATGTAATCTCCTAATTTGAAGTTTTTGAAAAAATATACAATACTGAGAGGTTTGTGGGTTTTTTTAAATATGCTGCACAATGAAAGATGGCAAGGCCCTTACAGTGCAGTGAAGACTGACCACTGTAATCACGGCAAACATAAGTCTTTGTTCTGGGACAGAAACTTCCAAGTATTAAAAGAAACACATCTACTGGATCTTATTTTGTCTTACTGAGTCATCATAGTCAACCTAAAAAGGAGCAAGGAACCCTGCAATTCAGAAATGCTCTACATGAACTACATTTTTAGAGGGTGTAAATACATTAGAATATATCAATGTATATGAACAAATTAGGGTAAAAAGGTGTGTTCCAGAGGCTTCTGAATGTGTGCACACTATTAAAATCTGTCTGAGATCTGTTTGGCGAAAGCAACAATTATATTTCTTATTAAAGAATATGCAATTACAGCCCTCTTAGCACTTCCTGCTTCCTTCAACAATGAAGACCTGTCTGCACTGCAGATTATAAAGTCCTCCGCTGTTTCACTGGGTCACCAGACTAAACAGGCCAAGCCACTTTCACGGCAATTTATTCCATATTTTCTCTTTTGGGCCAACTTCTTTTATAATAAAACTGGCCCTAGATGGAGATTTACAGGACTGTCATCGCAGGAGAGTTAGCCCCTGTAAAATGGCATAGAATGCTCTTTAAGTTTAAACACCAAAACTTTTGTTAAGTCCCTAGCATATTTGATCTCATATCTATTATCTTTGAATTCTTCATCAGACATTGAAAAATATGATCTTCAGACTTCTCACGCTTCCACAAAAGTTACCATGGCCATAGAGCTGGTGCAAATGCTTTATATACTAAACTATTATTTTAGTTCATGTATTTGTCTGTCATCAGAAAAACCAGAAAGTCTACAGTTCAGATTTCTCAGGATCATAAATGGTTTGATTAAACTGCAGATGTTAATTAAGACCCAAATCTGTATCTTCATGCATAGCCAGAATAACCAGCTTCTTAGCTAGGGAAAGCCCAAGATATTTAGAATATTCCATATTGTAGGATGTAGATCATAAGTGGAAGGGTTCCAGGACAGCTTTGTAACCTACTCTTCAGTTGTATCAAGCAGGTTTGGGGGAGGAAACACAGATGAGGCAGACTGTCTGAACTGTGCCCATACATCCTATATGTGGCAAAAGCACTCAGTTATGCCATGGCAGAGGAAATCCATGCAATTGACTGCTGTCAAGTACCTACCTTTTTTTTTTTTTTGAGGAATATATTGTCCCCTGATTTTGGAAGTTTTCAAATAGGCAGAATGAAATTATTTTTAAAGAAGAAATAAGCATCTTTAAATATTATTACACTTTTCCTAGAAAAGGCCAAAAATTTAGTGTATTTCCATTTTAATTTAGATAAATTCCATAATTATTTCGATTCTAACCTTGCATCCCGCAGGACTAAAAACAAATATGAGTGTCTAGCCATGTTAGCCATTAGAGCTTCTAATGGGAAACACTTACAGTGAGAATTTTCATTATAAGTAATATGCAATCCAACAGTTTCCTGTGCTGTCCTCTGTGATGCAAAGTAAAAATGGACCAGAAACTACCGAGAGAACAGTTCCCAGCAGATACCAAGTACTGCTGTTAATATGAAATAAACTGTTATGAATAATTAGATACTGATTTATATAGTTTATGGCCTAATCCTATAAAGGATCCTGGTACTCCAACACTGAATTTTTTTGTCCCATGGCTCCCTACCAGGTTTCCAAAATCATGTTTTGAAAGCATGACTTTCCTGCGGCGTACCAGGAGAGACACCTGGGTGGCCTGGAAAACAGCCAGCACAGTGTGTCTTGACCTCAACATAAGACAACTGGAGTTAACCAGGGGAAAAATGAGGCTTGTCCCAAATCTACAATCCTGCCTCTTTCTAAAGCCAAGGCTCTACCTGAGGGTTACTTCTAAAGACAGGGCTCTACCCAGGGCTTCTGAGAGATGCCTCCATCCACGCAATATCTACACCCTCGTTCTTTTTATGAAAATAGGTTCCTGTGATCTTTCCTTCAAAACTTATGTTTTATTAAAACATAGCTGGAGGAGAAGCTGGCTTCCCATCTCTCTCTATATAACAACTCTGTGATTAGAGCACTAATGCAATCATGGGATTCATCTCTACTGCCCTGAAAGGCCCCAATTTACAACTCTTCTCACCCCAGGGAGGACTCTGACCACCAGGCTGATGGTTATTCTAGAAGAGGCAGTCTCGACCCTTCTGCTGAAACAGTGCCCTTGAGCACAAACGAATTCAAGATTCCTTAGATCATAATCTTATGTTTAGTTTATTCCCAGGGCTGGGGCACACACTGAGTTTTCTTGGGATTATTTTTGTCTTCAGTATGTTAAATTGTTGTGAAATACATACAACATTCCCCTAAAAAATTTAAAAACAACAACAAAAACAAGAGTAAAAATAAAAATAGTCCTGGGAATAAGTCCCAATATTACTGCAGTGACCCTGCTGCATTTTGTCAAGAATGTAGTTATGTCAGGGAGTTTGGGTACACTTCACAAGTAACCAGGGGGCCAAGCTGACTAAGACACTCGAGCAGGATATTGCAGGTCTAGAGGACTTGGGTGGGCATGAACAATCCTGAACGGCCACCTAGGAGTCCCAGGGGGAAAAGGAACTAACTCTAAGGCAAACCTAGTGCTTGGAGGCTTAGGCAACTTCTTAGAAGAGGTTTTGTGAGTCACAGCTTCTTGTTCACATGTTTAAATTCCACCCGATTCCCACATTTCAACCCATCCAGATCCTCTTATTGACCGAAACACAAATATTGACAGAGACATTTTTGTGCTCACCAAAGTATCTTTTTATTTAGGAAAAAAAAGCAGCAGTCACTGAAGATCATTAACATTGAAAGCATTGAGTGCTTACCTTCACAGCATAATGCCTGTCATAGCTCATCTGACTGATTATTCAAAGTCTGGTATACCTATGGTTGGGAATCATACTGCAAGGCTTAGGGCTTGACATTAAAACTGCCCTGTTTGTCCACAGGAAGAATTATGCTAAATCCTGTTTTCTCTTCACAATATTCCTGAGGTGAAAATATAATTTTGCAGGAGTAAAATGTTTATTTTGACATTGTGACTGATGTCCTCTACTACGTGACAAGAAACATTAATATAAGGCCTCACTAACTAGGCGCTGTAAACTCCAGACCAAAGACATGTTTCTCTGAAACTTCCTTCTTCTGGGCACATTCTGCTTAGGCCCTTACAGAATCTCTACATTTCTAGAAACCAAGTGTACTTTTGTCTCTAAACAGCACAGTAGTAGGTGTTTATATTATCACCTATAGCAGGAAACGCTTTTTCACTGGACTTACCAAGAATACAAGAAAAAAACCCTAAATTCCTCCTGTTTATTCTGGGTTTGTAAACCTGTTTACTAAGATGTAGTGGCACACCTTATAACTCCTAGTTAGCTATTCAAAATTGCAACATGACTACAAGTTAAATATAATTTGTGAAATATATGCCATATTTGATAAAAAATGCATGTAGTCAGAATCATATGATGATTTAATTTGCATAGATGTAAAACCGGAATTTATTATACACAACCTATATTCATAAAAGTAGACAGTCACCTGGTTTCTCTTCACTTGTTTAATCTAGCCTCTCTAGAGGCAACAGAAGTTTTAAAAGCAGCCAAGACAAACCAGACACCAAGTGGAAGGAGAAGAGGACAACATGCAGGAAAAGTGGTTCACACAAATATTAATGTATCTCCTTCAATCCTTTTAAAAAATGATACTTTTAGACGGATGGAAGAAGGAGATGACAGCCAGGCAAAACAGAAGTGAGTCTGACA
Source organism: Aegithalos caudatus (assembly GCA_013389925.1). Lineage (NCBI taxonomy): Eukaryota > Metazoa > Chordata > Aves > Passeriformes > Aegithalidae > Aegithalos > Aegithalos caudatus. The sequence continues at coordinate 73,623 of WEIU01015688.1, forward strand.
TCACTGATGCACCTGCAAAAAGTTGATGTTCGTTTCCAAAAAGCAAAGTTTTATGAGGAAATCTCATCTCTCTACAGGATGCACTTTTTTAGGTAATCAAGAGATCTCCTGTAACAGAGATGTGGAGCAGTAAAGTGGTTGCCATCTTGGAGAGAGGCTGAATGGAGTGAAGTACTATGTAGCATAAGGGCCTGTAAACATGGGCCTTCACTGTATGATTGGAGAGAATTTAAGCCAGTCTGGAGACAGACAGATGAATATGTTATTATTGACATGATGCCCATTTCAGTAGACAAATTTTCAGAACAGACATTCAAATAGCAAGGTGATACAGGCCTGAGCTCAAGAGATTGGTGTCTAACCAACAAAGAGTAGAATAACCAAGAGACTGCAGAAATGCACTGAGGACACATTCAGAAAAAGACATCTGACTATCTTCCACTGAGCCACCAGCAACATGAAACATCAGAAAAGGTTGTGGTACAGCTGATAATGTCCACTTGCATTTAAAATATGCACAAAAGGCTACTTCAGCATGGTTGTATCTGTTGACTACCATTTTCATCTACAACAGATAACATAACAGGTTGGAACACAATTACTCAAACCAAGTCTTAACATTTCATCAAGCTGCTGAGACATCCATGTGTAGACCATGCCAATATGCAGATTTCTTTGCTATGTTTCACAAATAATAACATATAAATAGTTTTCAAAACGTAGGCTGGAGTTTTTATATGTTAAGATGGAAAAAAGACCCAAATGTTATTTTCAGTTTCTGATGTGCTTAGCTTAAGCAAACCATGATGAAAGCAAGCAATTAAAAAGAATGCTAGGTGGCCTGTAGTGGTTTTCACAGATATAGCATTATCCACACACTAAAAGCTGGAAATAAACCATGCTTGATAATGTACCTATTACTTGAGAACGACACAAGTATCCGAGCACTACTGAAAGTTCTGTTGCTCATCTGTAATTTCAGGCAGAATATGGCCTTCTCTGTCAACCATGGGTCAACATAACTCTCAAGTAGGTACACGTTCCTGCAGCATTTCTTCTCGATAACGAACATTTCATTTCAAGCCCCAGGAAATATCAGATACAGAAAAAAAACCCACATATGTATGTATTTGGTTCCTGGATGCATGTGGATGCTTTTAACCCCACACTACTCCTTGCTGAACTTCACTTTCCACCCCTCTGTACTCATGTCTAAACATAAAGGTATTTACATGTCTGAAAGGAACTGAAAAGCAACTGTGATATTTCCCAGAGGATTTTAAAGCTCTTCTCACACAAAAGAAACACATCATTATGTCACAGTAGCACTTCAATAAGGGGTACCTCAGGAAGGGCCTCTGACATGGTTATGATTAGCAGATTTATCACTTTCACTACTTCACTTGTAAAGAAAGACTGGAACAGAAATATTTTCAGTCGGTATTATCCTTCCCTGGAATCAGTTATGTCTGTAGGCCTTATAGGATGTGCCATCAATAATATCATCTTTGGATAAATGTACTTTTATGCACTGTTGGAAGTACCTAAAACTGATGGGTCTTTGAAATCGTGTATCTGTTGTTCCTTGGCAGGTTCTAAATCCACAAATTCATGAGTGGCTTATTGTGATTCATATGCCACTTTCATTTTTGGCAGGTAATGCTAATGGTACTGGAGAATGACTATTTGAATGAGATCTGCACCCACTTCCCTCAAATCAGGACTCTAAAAATGCTCAGAAAGTAGCTGTCAGCATTAAAAAAAATAAAAATAAAAAGAATGCGAATACTTATTCTGTATAGGGTTTCAACTGCACAACTCCAGGCATCAGGGATCAGCAGGATGAACAGGACTTTCTATAGTTCCCATAGAAGAAGGTTGGGCAAGCAAACATCTAGGGTGGGACACTGAGGAAGAGGAAATATCTATGGGTCAGTAACAGGAAAGTTATATTGTACACCTGATTTTTAGGCATGCCATCTGTGCTCAGTCATACCATATAGCTTTGGTGACATGCCACAGCTAAAGGGCAGGCAAAATATATGTCTTGCTTCAGTGACATGAATGATACAACTTCGAAAAACTCACTGCTTAATGATGTAAGTCATAACTCTCAAACACAGTATATGGTTGTCCCATATGTTTTTCGGTGTTTAGACACATACTAGGTATTTTGATAGTGAAAGTACTAAAGGAGCATTATGGTGAAAACCAATGCACACTAGGTAAGAAAGAGCACCTTATCTATACTAATGCCGGATTTCCCATCATATTTTGTTGCTTTGTGACAATACTATAACATTCAGCTAATATTGTTTACAGTAGCCTAATAACAAGCAATTCTACTCCCATTACTGCTCACAGTCTGATATTAAATATTTGTTTCCAAAGTAAACTGCTTGATGTAGTTGAAAAGTATTGCCACACTTTTATTTTTAAAGCTGGATTAACCTTATCTTCTAAAAACAAAATGTGACCTTAAAAAAAAAAAGTGTGTGTATTTTGACTAATATACAAAAATGAAAAATAAGGTTTATGTTACATTTTGATTTTAAGGAAGGTTTTCCATAGTGCACTTGAGGATTTCTAAGAAGGAGCTTGGTCTAAATTCAGTTCCAATTCTGGATCTGGTCTTAAATCCATGTGTAGCCTCAGGCAAATGTGTTAATTTTCCTGTTTCAGTTTCCCTGCCTTTAAAGTGGGGATAACGTGACTAACCCAAATAGCTTAGCTGCAATTTGTAGCAATGAGTAACTTGATTATTAGATTTCTGAGACATGAAACATGATTATTATTAGGGCTTACTGACCAGCCAGTCAGAAATGTGATACAAATAAAGGATATTGTCTTTGACAATAGAAGGATGTAGGTTAGTCAGTCAGTCAGAATAGCTCTGCAAGGAGGCAACTCTAGGGAGTGGAGAGTTGAACCTATAAAAGTGAGAATGTCCCCTTTGTACTGACTTCCTATTTATTACCCCGTGGTATCAAAAGACCATAAAAACCTAAGTCCTCTCTGAGAAATGAATAGGTCCAAAGCACTACAACAAATCAGTTGCAGGCAAATAAATTTTTATCTGTGTAAGTGAGCTCAATGTTATTTTCTAGTGGAAATGTCAGAATTGATTAAAGACCTAGCATTTCTATTTAAAATGAGAGAGTAGAGGATGATACATTTTAAACTGAGAAAAAATCGGAGAACTGATAACATGGAGATAAAGGGGTAAATTAATTTCTGGTGTTGTTGCAGTAATTTGGTACTCAACATATTGAGTCCAAATTTGCATCACTATACCTAGTATAAATAGTAGTGCCTCTTAATAACTGTGACAAAAATACTCTCCCCACTGGCAAGGTCAGTATTATTAATTGCTATTCCTATTATTAACCTTTGGGCTTATGTATCCTCCATGGATTAATGATTATTCAATAACTGAGCTACAAGGTTAACTTACTAATAGCAATTAATAGAAGGACATACTGCTAGGTAACTAGGAAAAGCAATGTCGTATCAACTTCTTGGCCTTGGTCTTGCTTCATGCAAAGGTGCCAACAGGAATTCTACCTGTAAGTTCCCAGAGCTGGAAGAGAAAATCTGCCTCAAAGTTGAGACAAATGAAAAACGGAGACTGGGCAGACATCCGGGGTCCCCTCTCTCATCGGTCTCCTAGGGAATAAGAAACAGCCTCAGTTTTCAGGGAAACCTGTGCTCGCTCATTGCCAGGGTCATTCTCCGGGAACTCCACTTCCAAATCCTGCATCAGCGAAGAGGGGAAAAAGAAGGTATTTAAAAAAA
>WEIU01015688.1:78910-94596 GCA_013389925.1 Aegithalos caudatus
CTGTCACGGGGAGCGGTGCCAGGAGCTCGTCTGTGTGCTCCAGGATTTTATTTTTGATTTTTTGCGCTCCGTCTCCGAACCCGCCACCCGAGGTTTTGCTAAATCCTCGTCCCTTTGTCGCCGTCTCCGCCGGCTGCCGGGGGGAGCGCTCCTGGCAGGCACCTGCCCGACCCGGAGTTTCGCTCTGCCAGTCTCCGGCTTTTTCTGACTGCGGGAGAAACTTCGCTACAATCTTAAGTTTTCTGAAACACTTTGCACTCCTAAGCTGAAATGAGTTAAAACTGAGGAAAGCTCTCCGCCGGTTTCAGTCCGTGCAAATGGGCGCAGCGCTTCTGCGGAAATAGTTCACAAATTCAGATGCAGAGACTCCAGGGCGTGTGATCTGGAGGTGCCCTTTCATTCTGGTCCATGCTGCTTGGGTGGGAGTTAGAAGCGGCCCCTTATTTCTACTTTATATTATTTTGGTACAGTGCATTCATATATTTGTCTGCTGTAGTCTGCTGGCAAACATTAGCATTCAAGCTTACATTTTTGACAAATGTGCAGACAGGAATAGCATGAATAGGCATCTTAAATATTAACAACCTAAGCATCTGTTGTGAAACAAATTTAATATATTTACTCTGTTTTTCTCACATTGTTAGGAAAGGTTACAATAAGTGTAAAATTTCAGCTGTAGTTAGCACAAGGAATGCTTGGATATTTCACTATCTCTTCAAGCATTTAACACAATCACCAGATAGAAATGTGTCAAATCAGGCGCACTATTCAAAAACAACTTGAAACTATAAGCGTAGAGTGTGTAGACATGAATATAGACATGTTCTCTGCAATTTCTATCCTCTAATTACTCTTCAGTACTATTCGTAGAATTTGAGAATGCTCTTTCCAGTCCCTTACTCCTATATGCTCTTTAATATGTTTATACATACACGCGCTCATTTTCTAATTCACTTTCTGTTTGAGATTGTTATTGGTATTGCCTTGCTTTTCAAGTCGAAGCGATGGTTTTGCAAGGAAATGTGAAATAACATAGTGTAGGTAAAAAAATGAGCAGGCAGAAAATGCAACGTGTTCACATATAAGCATGCGTCGGAACAGATAGTGCACACACATAATAAGGCAACAGAAGAGAAATTAAAATCCTTGGCTAGTGTGCTATATATGCCCACTCTTCAGTACAGCTAGTGGAAAAGAAACAACTGACTCCAAGGAATTCCTCTGTCCCTGTAATAAAACTGTTCAGAGTAGAACAAGAGCACAGAATAGCGAAGCCTCCAAAAAGGCTGTAGAGTTATTTCAGGAATCAGTGCATTCCTTCCCTTTTTCCCACAAGTTCAAATATGTAATAAATAAGTCCTTTGTATGCAAAATAGTTTACTGGAACAAAAAAACCCAACATTTAAATGAAATGCATTTTGTGCGTGAATTTTGAAAAACTGTCCATTTCCTTTTTATATTCTTTGTTCTCGATACTTTAAATAGCAAAGTAACTCTCGCAGTTTCCCCTCTCCTGCTATTTTAGCAGCTCGTGTGAATCCTAACCTGCTGCCGTGCTCCCGAGAAAGCAGTGTGAAGCAGAGTCGATCTGTAACTCAGTGATGGGACACGGTGCCTGGGCAGTATCAGCAGCAGAGAGGGGCTGCCACACCAGCCCGGGCTTGCACACGAGCAGGGCACCTCTTTGGTTTGCAGCGTAGGCCCAGCAGGTCAGCGGATGAGCACCTGCCCTCTGTGGCTGTGCTTCCCAAGGCAATGCCAGCCCTGCCTGCAGCCCTGCCAGCATCCCACGGGCACCAAACACCACATTCAGCCCCGCTGGGGACGTGGGCACATCCACTCCTGCAGCACTCAAACCTCTTTAGAGAGGTTTCTCCCACATTACAGGTTTGGGATAGAGAGGGGTTTACGTGTGCGTAAATGCCATTTAGAAGATAATCAGCTGAAGTCGGTGTTCTTCTTAAAAAAAAAAAGACCAACAGAAACCCCCACCAAATCTTTTAAATGTATCAACTACTTGATCTTTCAAAGTATTGTCACCTTTTTAATGCCACCTATTTTTATTTTTTTTAATCTAAGTATTGTCAGAGGAATTTGAAGTAATTCCTTAGGTTTCCAGCTGTATTTGAAAAAAAATTAAGGAGATTACTTTATTAATAAAATAGTTTGTAATATATAGAAAAATACATTAAAGTAGATTTCTGAATTAAAACTGGAGGAAATATGACTTCTGAAATGTTTTAGTCATATTTCTAGCAACTATGGTATTTTAACATAGACTCTAGTGAAGCATTTTATTGCCTTCTTGTATATAACTGCCATTGCTCTCTCTAGATATATTTAATATATATCCAGTGAAGCCACAAACTTTCCTTCTACAACAGTTTAAACACATCTGGAACATTTTACTTTCTTATAATTTATGTTAATAGATGTAGAGTGTATATACAATCTTCTCAGACATCATTGCTTTTTCCAAAGGGGAATTTTTTTTACTTTCAGTCAGGGAATATATTTATAAGAACAAAATAACTCAAAGTATAGGCAATTCTATATATCATTTTATTTTCTGTTATATTAGGTTGATTATATAAAGCTTTCATTTAGAGCGATGGGATGATGAAATTACAGAGGAGTGATTGGCTTTTGTTTTTTCAAATGGTTCAAGTTGAGGGCTGCAAAAATGAATGTTTTTGGTAAAGTTCTTTGAGTGCATAAGATTTTTCATAGAATTCTGACAAATTAATTTAGTAGAAAAGCCACAAGTCTCTTAGCCAGGTAAAATGGAAGTTCTGTTTTTGCCGTTATAGGCATCAGGCTTCAGTAATCTGCTCCTCTTGTGGAATGAACACTTTCTACTTAAAGCTATCATGCACCTACTGTTTATTTACGCTGCATTAAACTGACAGCACGGCAATCAGAGGAAAAAATATGACTTACTTTCCTGAAGTAAACACCAGTTTATAGGTTAGTGCCTGTATTTATATTCCTGTCGCCACTAAATAATGGCTGTCTCCATTTTAATATCTACCTGTGGTGTTACCCAGGGCAGCTGGCTCTTCCTTGTTTAAAACAAGGCAAAAAGGAAGGGGAGGGAGGGGGGGGTGCTGAGGAAGAGAAGAAAGTTTTGTTATCATTCCACTCTAAGAGGAACTTAATAGAACACTGATCCGGTATTCCTCTCAGTGGCAAGCCAAAGCCAGTTTTAAAGACATAGTATTCAGTCTTACTTGGTGTAATTGAATTGCATCTCAAACAGGGAAAACAGAATTCCTTAACAGTATTTGTCTATCCAAGACACTGAAATTGTATATTCAGGCAATGGCAGATTAAGGGCAGAAGCATTTTATTAATAACTGAAAGCACATATGTGTGTGTGATGAAAAATGTTCTGCAAATCTGTCACTATGCAATCAAGTGCATTTTTTAAACTTTAGTTGTCACAAAGTTGCTACTGAATCTAAAAAAAAAAAAAAAAAAAAAAAGAGAAAGAAGTAAAACAGTTTGACGGTTAAAGAGTAACTTACAGTTCTTACTGCCTGTTATACGGAAATTTTGCAGCTTTATAAAGTCAGTATCAGAAAGCCCTGTTGATGTTACTTTTAATCTTGGAGTAATGAGTTCAAGTAGCCGGTGTGTTTGAACTGAAGATAACTGCAGTCAGAATAACCCACAGTTTGCAAAAAGCTTCTCTAAATTACCTGTTGAAGGATTCCATTAATAACTTTTACCTGAGAGGTTCATTTCTTCCTCAGATTTTGAAACTATTGTACTTAACACTCAGTTGGGTAGTTGGCCACTTCCCTTGGCTGTGGTATCATGAACTCTGATCAGCCCTGACCACAACTTGTAACTGTTACTTCCAAGAGGATATATCATGATGTTCCTTTCAAAAATACTGGTTGTTTCCAACATTTGCCATTCTGTGGCATCTAAGTTTACCACAGTTATCACCAACACTTCATTACATAATGGGTATCCATTCTATTGCTTTGCAAATGTTAGCTTTCTAATGGTTTCTGCACAGCATTGCTCTCAGTAGGTTTAAGTCTTGGTAGAGATTAATTTTAAGGAGACTTGCAAGCACTGATCTTGTACATATGTTCTGATCTGGTCCTCGTGCCCTCTACCAGTTGTAATCTACTCTTAATCTGTTTTATCTGGTGCAGTGTACTAGGTATTGCATAGTAATAGTAGAGTACAGTAGTAGAGTGTAGTAACATACCTCAGGCACCATCTGAATTCTAAATATTTCCTTTTAAACTTGCTGAGCCTGACTTTGCTCCCATGCACACTGGTGTGTCACTGCAGAGCTTAGTTTTCACTGTTCCTGTAGAGGATCAGGGTTAGGTGTTCAGACTGGCTGAGGGATACACTAACACTTAGTTATTCGTGCCAAGGTCCACCTTTTAGCTATTTATTTAGAACAGCCAGGCACAGCAATCTCTTTGGAGATTGATCCCCCTGTGAAACACTGTGCATTTGTGTTTGCTGGGATTGGGACTGTAAGACTTGCTTTCACGGGAGTGTAGGCTAGCTAGTGTCCCCGAGCTGCTGTAAAGCATTGCTGGTGACACCTCTGCACAGCTGTAGGTTCACAAGAGTCAGCTCTCGCTACCTTGTGCTTTGCTGTTGTGAACTGCAGGTTAGAGAGGCAGAGGAGCCTGCTGGCCTGCAGATGGGCCTCAGTCACCCCAGCTGCACCTGGGTGCAGAACATCAGGATGGGCCACGTCTGTCAGCTGTGCTGGCCTTACATAACTTCCAGCGACTATCTGCTCTATCTCTTTCCCGTGGCGCATTATGACATGATATGACCTGAGGAGACGAGGGAGGTGCTCTAAACCTCAAGTGCATCTCGTCTTCCCAGGATCCTGCTCTGACAGGATTTATTTGGCCAGCAGCAATCATTTGTGGGTCGTTACACTTGCTGCTCACTAGAAGAATTGGTGATGGCACTCAGACCACCTATGCTTGGAGCACTGTCCTGTAATCTTTTCTGGTGTCTGAACTCCTGGTTCCGGTTCCAGCCCTGAAAAAAATGTGTAATTTTGGGTTAACAGCTATCCATGCCATGTTTGCCATCCTCAATGCTGTAATCCTGACTTTGAAAATGCTCAGCACATAACTTTATATGAAGGAAAAGGAAGCTGCAGCACACTATCCTTTTATAAATGCGGCCTTAATATGCTCCTGGTTTATTTATCCAGCTATAAAATTAGTAATATACGTGTTTCATAGAACACTGAAGGATTAAGTAATTCTTTATATTTGTATATCAGTCCTAGAGTGGAAAACACTTTCAGCAGAAGTGCTGAGAATTTCTGCTCTGAACTCAAACCCACATGCAAAAGGTATGAGAAAGGTATTTCCTTTTCAGTAACTGCACTTAGAATATGGGTCTGGTCATAATAGCCAGGTAATTAAAAACATTTTCAATGAAAAGGAGGAAATTTCTAAATATCATACACACCCTATATTCCTACTTCTATTACATTAAATAAAAGGAAAGAGAGAAGGGGAAAGAGAGTGGGATAGAGCATGTGTGCATGCAGGCTCTCAGAAGGACCAAAGGCAAAAAATGAAGTGGAGAGGAATTCCAGACTGAGTTCTAAAATGTTTATAATCAAAGATTAAATTAATATGTTTGTGGAGAGCAGTATTAGAAAGATTTTAAATCATTAGTGCTTTTCATCATAGGTGGGCTTCCTTGATAAGTGTAAGAAGTCTCAAGAATAATTAAAGACATCTTAAAACTTGAAAATGACAGTTTTATCTTCTAAGGATTCATTGTAATGTAATAATACTGTATGCTTTTTAGTGTTACTTCTGCACTAGACATTTAATTACAGTCTTTGTGAGACATGTTATCTGTATAGTAACCAGTGCATAAAAAGAATGATATTTACTTTTACATACAAGCTCTTGCTTGCCAGCTTTCTTTTTAAGATTATAGATTAAGATCTCCAATCCAGAATGTTCATGACTTCAATGAAAACAACTTAATTTGACACAATTTTGGGGAGGAATGGAGCATTTGTTGTAATAGTACTGCTTCTCTAGTCACACTTTTTGCAATAGTACTTGAACCGCTGTTTAGCAGTGGGGTTTTTTTTTGTGTGTGCAAAGGCCCAAAGTAAGCGTTTCTTTGCTTGTTCAAAGGGTAGATTTTAGAATATAAATTTTTATATTGAGAAGTAGAATTAAGAAAACTTCTAAGCATAGTATGGTAGGTTTTTCACAGATACAGTTTATTGCTGAGAGGAAATTTGGAACTTGTTTTTGCTATGTCAGATACTGACTATTGTCTGAAACATACACAGATAATATAAATTTATGGGGTTCATAGCTTGGTCCACCCATTGCCGTGGAAAAGGGAGTACATTTGCAAAAAAGGTGCATAAAATTGTTTTTTCTTTTGATACTTTCCAGATTCTACTAATTGTGAAAACTGCTTCTCGACGTAGTGAACTTCCCACAGTTCCTAGGTTCCGCAGTGCCGTCATTGCAGGATGAGGCACAAGGGAAACTGCATCCAACTGTTTTAAAGCAGAGCTTTTCAGTCAATAATATGTATCATAGACTTTCTCTCAGGTCTTGTTTTTCATTTCTTATCTCACAGTCCTGTGCAGGAATGGTATGATACAGGTTTTGAGCCCCTAGTTTCAGTATGCTTTGTAAGAAAATCTCACAGTAAAGTCAATCAGTCAAAATCAATCTCTGTCCCATTGACTGTTTTATTGACTTTCTTTTTCTTTTTTTCTTCACTTGACTCACTGAATACTATAATGATCTTTTCCATTCCTGATGAATTTCGTTATAATCTTTTCAAGAAAAGTTTATAGCATGTTTGCATTTGAAAATAGTGATTCCACTACTTTATTTGGGCTGCGAGCCCTACAAGTAACTGGCTTCGGCATTGACGCTTAAAATTACAATTAGGATACTCATAGGTGTAGTTACTGTTTTCTAAGCATTCCAGAAGAATTTTATAGTTACCACGCAAGAGAATTGAACCAGTAGAATTTCTTTATATGTTTGGCAGGATGACAGATATGCTGTAAGAAGCATTATACACTCTGATAAATTGCATTACCAAGCACTATTTCATATAGGTTCTGTCTCTTTAAAAATGCAGTCTCCTCTATTTGCCCTATTAATTGTTGATATGTTGCCATCCACGAGACAAAAATTAGAGCTGTAATTAAATAATCATGTGATGCTCCTTAGTGCCAGTGAGAGCAAACTCATTTTTCCAGGCCCTGATGGTCACTGATTATTGTATTACTACTGGCTTGCTTTATTTTTTTTTAATGGCTCTATATTGCTGGGTTACCTAACCACTGCCCTTCTTTTCAAAATTAAAGGAATTGTAGAACATTAAGTCACTTAATTGGCCAGTATTCTATGGGGATACAAAGTAGTCATACCTTCTCTGCTTTTTGGTCACTCAATTGGTTCTACTGGGAGAACTACATCAGTGGTGTGGTTGCGTGCCATTTAATTTACACTGGTGTTTTGGCTGGGATGGATGCATATAGGGAATGCCAGGAGAATTACAAAAGGAGCAGGGTATTAAAATTCAGAAATGATTAAAATTGAAATAAAAGGATGCTGCTGCTTTGCCAGTACTCTGGCAGTCATAATGACACATAGAGATTAGTTTCCACCTTCATCTTTTCCTTCTTTCTCATTTCCTCTTGTTTATTGTTGACACATTTTCCTTATGTCTCTGCTTCTCAGCGCTTTTTTTCACTGTTATATATTCCTACTTTTTCTCTTTCCTTAAGCATGGAGAAGCTTACTTAACCTTATTATAACAATAACAGAATAGGTTATTAATATTTAATATGCACATGATTAAAATTTCTCTCTTAAACATAGGTCAGCTCTATTATTAACTGACATGTTATTTTTCATTAAAAAATTTTTATTCTGCCCTTACGGTTTCTCAAACACCCTTTACTTTGGTGGTGATTTAACACATAATGTTTAGAAAACTGTGTTAGGCTAGTGAAAAAAAAGAACTTACCAGTCATGGATAATCAATTATGCATGAATTCAGATATAACAGATGGAAACTGGTGAGTTAAAGTTTCTCTTTAGCTTCGTGATTTTTTTGTTTTGTTTTTGTGACACCTGTCTCTTATGTATAGATAAACATCTAACATAGCATACTGCTTTTCATGCGTCTTTGTGTTTTTTGCTTTTTGGGTTTGGGGTTTTTTGTTTCTTTTTGCTTTTGTTGGTGTGGCATAAACTTATTTTCCCCTGTTTATTACTTACTATTTTTAATTTGTTTGTCTGTGAGCATCTCTATACTGCTGGCCTTTTCTAGGGCTGAAGTGTCCTATGATGAAGCAAGCATTTAATCTTCTAATAAACTACACAACGTAATTTGACCTTAAAATTGTGTCAGCACGATATTTTAAATTATAGGAGGTCGTTCTTGCCTTCAGCTGCTCACGGACTATAGTGTTATGACATTAAAGCAACAGGGTAGACTGCGGCGGGGCATATGTATTCATATATGCATATACGCACATTCTTGCGATTGTGATACTTATACAGGCGTTCCCTCCAAAGGCATTAATTAAATTTCTTTCAATCATTTGACAATGAAGTAGATTGCTTTACTGCTTTTTATTAAAAAATTCAGTATGGACTGTGCGCAGTACTTCTTTTGGTCATGGAAAGATTTTTACAGAACTAAATCAAGCAAAAAAGACAATAACTCTTTGTGATATGCGCACAGCAATAACCACTTGGTATTAAGTAAATGAAGATCTGAATATGTTTTCTTTTTCTTTTTATACAAAAGCATCTAAAAGAGTTTTAAGCACGGGCTTAGATGTGAGATGCGTTTCTGTGTAGTTCATTCATGGCAGCGTGTTGAGCGATTCTTGTATTTCAAGGTGTCCCATGTTTGAAAAATATTGATTTGGACATTATTTTTCTATGACTACAATAATTTGGAGCATTTCTTCACCTGCCCCCCTCCCCACCAAGACTTTGGAAGTGGCACATTTGCAGATGTGGTGGAGAGAGGATTTCCATCTATATACCTATAAAGGAAAAATGAGTTGAGAGAATGCACTGCATCTTTCATGAGCAGATTATCCCAAAATTCCTCATGAGCATTTTACCAACATTCGTGAAGGAAAAATCTAATTCAGGAAGGAGTTTATAGCGTAACCCGCCAGAAGCAAATTACAGAGAAGTGATCTTTCCCCACAAGTCTTTGTATTTAATGCAGGAACTAACTTTTACATACCTGTTAAGGCATTTCCTTCAAGTGCTTTCATGAGTATAAATTACTATCATAAATATTAACCTAATTTTGCCCTAAAAATACTGTATTCTAGTGGGTTTCCAACTACTGCTCTCCACCTCAGTTTGTTTCCCTTGTAGTAACTTAGCAGGAAATCTAGAAACATAGTTGTTTTAAGCAAATAAATACATCAAATACTTGAATACATTTTTCATAACATTTCTCTCTTTTATTTTTTTTTCCTGAAATCAGAACCAGCATTTTTAACATTACGGGTGCTTGGAGTAATATTTTGAAGTTATTTGGGTTTGCTTTACATTGTTTGTATTAAACTAAGCATACTCTGACACATGTATAAATGACCTTTACCTTAATGACACTGCATAGGCTAAACCTTTCTTAGTTAGTGCCTGGTAATATTAACAGGTGTCTCATCCCTTAAAAGAACTGTCAATATTAACAGCTAATTGCTCCTGAAAAGAACTGAAAAACCCCATTCATTTCATCTTTGTTACAGTGGAATCATCTGAATTTGAGTTTGGAAAGAACCCTAGAAGAAAATGCTAATTTGGCCAAAACCACCAACTTTCAATTTTTGTTTTACACCAAAACCACATATTTTGCATGTATTTTATGTACAATGAATATTGACTCCTGTCAAGTTCGGCCATAATTAGATGCACAGTTTTACTTAAAAGGTTTTGAACCTTAGAAAAAGTGTAGCAGAACCTGTGCAGAGTTCTGAGTTAATAATGAAACTGGAAACAGGACATTTCATGTGGTTTTGTGTTTCATAATGAAAGTTTGACATAGTTCAATTCATCAATCACTTCTAACCATTTCCTTCAATTTAAAACTCTTCCATATTTTCAGTTTGTGTCAGTAGATTTTTATTTGTACTATCAGGTCTATGACAGAGATGATTCTCCTGTTGATGAAAAATTCTTATGTAAGAATTCTCTGCGGTTTGAGTTCAATAACACGGACATCTAAGCTCTGGTTAATAATACTTGAATAATCCTCTGTAGGGCTAAGTGCAATGGTTCAGGTGTTTACTACCGTAATGCACAGCTTTGCTTGGGCTGTGTGAAATTCATCCTTACCCAGAATTGTTGGATCAAATTTCTGTATTTGTAAAAGCATACAAACTGAGATAGAAGCACTGGGATAGAAGTGAGGGAAAATGAGTCACAACGTGAAAAAAAAAAAAGCAGAACCAGTCAAAAAATTGCAAACAACATTGAAAAACATTTTGGAGATAAGTTGGTGTAACTTTCTATTTAACAAGTAAAAATAACAGGAACTATGGCTTTCTGTGTCCAGGGATCATGATTTACATATTGTTAAATTAATAGAGCTTCTATTCAGACACGTCCTTAAAATAACCACTTATCAACTGACTCTTTTAGGTAAAAATTATATGCCCATCTCATGCCTAGGAGTTATCTAGTGCTGTGATGACAAGGGCTTTAACAGGAACCACTCTTTTTTCATCTCTCAGTGTCCCACATTAAGCATCTTCACATGAAAGACCTAAAAATTATACCTCTGGAGAGAAAGTTGTGAAATTAATGACCTGCTGAACATACATTTATGACATGGGAAACTTGGCTGATCCTAAGATGCCAACTTTCCTCCTTTCTTCCAGCTGCCTAATTGCATAAAATATTATTATATAAACCTCTATTGCATTTTTTTAATTTGCTCTTTTTTGTGGAAGTAGTTTGCTGTAGTTGCCACATAGAAATTACGAGCATGACTCATCAAGGTCCTAGTCTAGTGTTAAGGATGGAAGAGAATATGGTCTTCAAAATGCTTTTTTAAAAGTTGAATCTTTTTACTTGAAGTGGTTCTGAAGTCCACGGTCATAAAACATACTGGCTTATATTAAATAACATATAGATAGTGTTTGTGGGAGTTGATGTCCCACTATAGATAGCAAAAAGTGAACTCAGTTTGTCCACATATCAGGCAAGAGATTGTGCAACTATAGAGTAAGATTTATGTGATTAATCATTAATACTGATTGCTGTGATCTTTTGAAAGTGGGCACCTCTCTATTACAATTTTAAGCAGCTTTCTTGCGGCAACCAGGGGTGAAAGACTCACTATTCTCATTAGCGCTCTTGTTCACCCTTCTCTACATCATGCCAAACAGATTTGTTGGATTTTACTCCACAGCTTTCTTCCAGAATTTTGACTCTCCATGACTCACCAAGGGGTAAACTGAAATAGCTGTTGGGGCCACATCTGCAGAAGTATGTATTTACTTCAGTTGTTCACAAGCATCTTTGTCAAAATAGACATACAGCTATGAAATGACTTGCACAAAATGGTGCAGTAGTTTAACTAAAAGGAACTTGTTTTATCAAAAATCACATTTTGCATATTCTTATTCAACTCCATTTAAAAAAAAGATTCCGTGATTGAAGTACATTGCAGATAATATTTGCAGGAGTAAACGAGCCTCGTCACAGAGGCAATCAATAGGGAGATGTCTGTTTGTATATGATTTTACATATCTGCAAGCTAGCTGAGACATCCAGCTAAAAAATGCTGCACCATGGGACACTGTGTAGATATCTGATACTTCCCAGGGGCCTTGGGGTCTGTAAACTAATGAATGCACTACATGTAGCCATATATGTAGGTTTTTCACCTCTGACGAATATGGTAAGGATAATTTACTTTACTTAATAACCAATTAAGTGCAGTTCAATACAGCTGACTATCGTAAGTTAAATATTCATTTTACGTAACTGTTTCAGGACATGGTGTGTGAGAGAACACAAACGAGCAGAAATTGCTCATGCAAAATGTGAGAGGGGACGACAGCTTGTGTGAGATGCCTTTCAGTGCTATGAATTTCATTTCATAGCACTTTTGCTTTTTGACAGGCATCCTATCCAGGCTGGGGCAGGTTGCAGTCAAAAAAATCTAGGTTGGTATGCAACTTTCGAGTTCAGCGTGGGGGATGTCGCAGAACGCTGTGATTCACATTGGTGTGCATTGGGTTCTTGGGTCGTATGTAAATTGAGATTGCTGCAGTCAGGTTGGTTGAAGCGTTTGAGCGGTGTCAGGAAACTTATTGTTGTTCAGGGCAAAGCCAAGGGGAAGTCAGTCTGAGGAGACTGAAAAACAACTTCAGTCCGAGGTGCAGAACTGTGCAGGGCTGTGGGACTGCTTTGGCACAACAGCAGTGATGTGCTGAGGTTTGCACAGGTAGCTGTGGGAAAGGACTGGGGGTGCATCCTTCCCCTTCAGCCACACTTCTGTCTAACCCACGTGGCAAGTAGGCACAAGCCCCGGGGCGTCACCCACCTTCCGGCCACAGATGTTTACTTCCAGAAAGCCACGGAATGGTACTGCCATTGCCTTGCTGCCCAGCAGTCACCACTGCCCACAGATGTGCACCCATCACACCTTGCAGTGGGGGAAATGCATTCAAATCCCCACTGAAGAGAATTTCCCAGCAGTCCCACCGCTGCTGCACAGCTCTGCATCACGTCCAGCACGGGATGAGCTTACGGGCTGCCCAAAGGGTTGCAGCATTGTCAGAAGTACATATGTGTAAAAGCCAATCAGCCTGATCTCCCCAAAGAAATCTGATAAAAGAGAATACACAGCCACACTGGTTTTGCTCTGCTGCCAGGTCATTTCTGTTTGCATTGCACAAGAGCCAAGCCTCAAGATTTGGGCCCGCATTTCCTAATTTATTTTGAACAAGAGTAATACTGGAATAGAGACTTTAGGAGTCACTGAGGCAGCATGCTACACTGGAGAATTTTTGCTTTGCAGCTACTGAGACTGCTGCTTGAGAGTTAATTCACCATGGGGTTGAAAATATGCAGCCCAACTTTTTAAATATTTGTCTTGTTTCAACATAAGCAAGGGCAAAATGCATTTATATATAATAAAGACAGTACAACTTTATTAAGGATTAATCACCTTTATTAAGCATATATTTGCCTGCTGTATGTTGACTAGAAGCTATGAAAAATGTGATGTTACTATTGCCGCATGTTTAAATGATTGCCTGCATATGTATCCATGACAATATCTATTCATCTTCTATTCTTTATATATGTTTTTATTATAAATATCTTTATTCTAGCTGAACATTTTAATATCAAAGTTGACACAGTGAAGTGCAAATTGGAATAGGTCAAATGAAAATGAGATATCTGTATCTTGAATTATTTCCAAGTAGTTCGGTATTGATAAGAGATATCTGATTGTTGTCTATCTGTCAAGATGTAGCAGCCTTCAGTAATTCGTGCTTTCTAGTCAAAGCAAGGGTTCCACGCTCAGCTTTCCAAGTTTGTAGTAAATACTTTACCAGGCATAAGTGGTGTATGGGAATTAGATTAATCCATGTGGCAGGGAGTTTATAAGGTTTAGTGCATATATGCAATTTCAAGAAGAGAGTCCTTCTCCATCATCATTTATCATAAGCATAGGAAGCATATGCATGGTTATATAATTAACGGAATATTTGTTTGTCAGTGTTTGGTTAGTGTGCGTAATAATATCATTATTAGGCCTTCTGTGCTCCTGTATTATCAGATTGTTATCTCCCTGCTCCTTTAATTCACCATCTCTGCTTTTTAGATTAATCACTTTGTTTTAATCCAAACATTTTGTTGTTTTGATTTTTTACCATGAACAGAATGATTTGTGAACACCAAAGCAAAAGTTATTTTAGAAGATTTTAATCTTTTGTTGTTTGTATTTGTTTTTGTTACTGTCATATCTGGTAATCATTTCTGTAAGGTGGTATTTTAGTCCCAAATCTTGTTCCAGATCATATTTGCTCTATTCTAATCAGCTCTGCATCTCTTAAATTATCTTCAATGTCCTTTTCCTCCATCATGCTGCAGGCAGCATACTGACAGCTGAAACTCTCACGTCCTTCATTATTTTATTCTTTAGTGGCTGGTCTTGCTTACTGCTGAAGTTTAAGTTTACCTTATCAGGCTTTTCTGAAGAGGTTGAAAAAATAATACATTGATGCCCACAAAGTTCGAATTCAACTAGTTAACACAGTTTTCCTCCAAGTATTCAAATGTATTGGGGAAAAAAAATCTATCTATCCATCTATTTAAGAGGGAGTGATTGATACTCTATCTTGTCGAAAAAAGATTGGTTTCTAAACAAACAACCCGCTAGCCAGTTACCCCTTGATCGTACGTTATGGAAGATGTCATCTACATTTTCCCTTGTTTTTCTTTGTGAAACATGTTTTTTTGGTTTTGGGTTTTGGGTTTTGTTTTTCCTTTTCAGCAGTATCAGTAATGATCTTAGTAACCCTTTTCAAGACACACAACACAGGTACAACTTTTCATGTTTCATACATATGCCACCTCCACTTGCTCTGCTTTGAATAATAGTATTATGTAACAGTGTATTCATTTTCCAGCCTTGCCTTTCTTTGCTTCTGAGATTATAATCTATTTTATGCACTACAGAATATAATAAATATTTCATGCATTTTGCCCTATTACCATTTTCTTTTTCCTGCATGTCCTATATGCTGTTTGTGCTTATTTTAGTAAACATCAATGTGAATTCTTTACTTTGTTTTGATGTATTCCTCTTCTTTAATAATAAGTAATATCTGCATAGTGCAAAATTTTCTCTTTATAGATTTAATGATTTGCCCTTTCTGTGTTCAGAGGCCATGCTATTTTGTGTATTACAGGACTAGTATTAGCCTTCTCACTCACCTACTTTTGCTACTACTTCATGTTTGTATTGTTTTTGTTGTTGTTTTGTTGTCGGTTGTTTTGAAGTTACTGCCCTAAATATTTTGGTTATATACCTGTCTATGCAGTAATTCATGTTTTCTTTGGTCGATGGTGCAACTTTCCCTTTAGACACAGTCTATTCAAACACTGTGCATTTTATCAATAAAGAAGTTTAATTTTTCTCTTATCTCACAGCTTGTACAAACTTGTTGCTTTCAAGTTTGGCTAGTTGGGTTACTTTTTTTCCAAGGGCATGACGGGAAAAAGCCATGTCAGTCTCGCAGTTACTTATTTTGTCAATACTTTACCACCTTTTAGCTTTCACCTTTCAGGGGTGGATTTCCGTCCCGCGCTGCGGACCCGACACAGGGGCAGTTTTGTGGCGTGGGCATGTGGCATCCCGCCGTCCCGAGCCCGGAGCGATGTATCGCTCTCACCCACGGTGTGTTGCAGCTTGCTCTGGTTGGCAGCGGGGCCCACCGGAGCCACCAGAGCCGCGGTGGATGATGCCCTCCGCGGAACTGGGCCGGTTTCACCCAGCCTCGGCCGCCTTTCAGAACCGTGGCCGGTGCTTTTCTTTTCACCCCTTTCGGTATCGACGGCAAGGGGAGGGAAGGAGAAACTTCTTTCCCCCACGTGGGCCGCCGGCTCCCCGGCGCGCCCCCGCGG